>OZ025878.1:6262011-6345334 GCA_964019415.1 Ianthella basta
ATGAACATGACAGCATCATTCTACATTTTAATGAAATTCGTTAGCTACACAACAATTAATGGGATTGTCAATGCTGTATGAACATTTGTTTTGTTGTGCTTATACAGATCCCAGTACACCTACTAGCATTCCATCTAGTACAGTGGTGACACCAAACGACAGTACTATCACTATCATCACTTTGGTTCTCGTTATTTTGTTACTATCTGCTGGGGAAATTTGTGTGGCTATCGCAGCTTGCATTAGGTACAAAGTGAGAAAGTCTAGAGAACAGCAGATAGAGAGGTATAGGGCATTGTACACTGGGCATATGCATGGACGGACAATCAGTAAAGAAAATAGCAATATATTTTTATAATAGGTAGGAAACATTTCAAATTAATGACAAATTGCTTCATGTAATGCAGTTCCACTTTACCTCTGTGAGCAATAATAAAGCCTATCAGATAGGAACAGCTGTATCTACTCGTGCATGTTCTTTAAATTTACTATCATATATAGAATGACTCCATCAGCACATTACCATGCAAGTGGACAAGAAAATGTTGAGGTATGTTTATTATTAATCAGAGAGAATGGATTTTCAAATTGTATAATTTTATACAATGTATACTAACAGTACACTTTGCTATAATGTTTAATACGCCAGCACTGCAAGTGCATTTAGGTACTGTAATTTAAAGATGTCTCTCCCAAGATGAACTCTCCCACCTGAGACATTCCTCAAAGGAGAGTTCAGTGAGAAATCAGATGTGTGAGTCTTCAGTCAAATGCAACTGGTTTTCATTACCTCAGTGATATTCACTGTTTATAAACATATATAATTATGTTACTCGTAAACTTCCAACTATATAGTCAATGCTTGTGTTTACAATAAGTATGGCCTGGCATGCAGGTGGGCTTATGGCGTCTGCTTGTGGGAAATCTTCAGTTTTGATATGTCTACGACTAACAAAATTACATGAATCTTTCTTCTTGTCAGAGTACTAACTCACCAATTGTGGCATTTGCAGGTGATCTGCCATACACTGAATTTGGTAAGTAAACACAGTTATCATCTCCAGGGTGGTGGCAGGCTACAGACTGGAGTCTCCTGTCGGGTGCCCAGAGTGAATGTAAGCCAACTCCACATATTGACACACTTTTGGCAATAGCATTCTGCAATTTGTGCTGGTATCACATTATGTGCACTGATAAACTTACAGTACAAAATGCACAATAGCTACGTGAGTGTATGTACATACAGTCATATATTCTACTGTAGCTACTCCATAATGAGAGAGTGCTGGAATGATGATAAAGTGTCGGGGCCACCTTTCAGGAAATGAAGGAAGAGTTTGATGGTCTCATATCTCATGCAGAAAGTTACAAGTAAGTTATGCCTTTGGGCAGTGTGGCAGTTGAGGCAGGCCTCAATGCAGATTCGGCTGAGGCAGGCTTAATTGCAGATCCGGCCGAGGCAGGCCTCATTGCAGATCCGGCCGAGGCAGGCCTCATTGCAGATCCGGCCGAGGCAGGCCTCATTGCAGATCCGGCCGAGGCAGGCCTCACTGTAGATCCGGCCAAGGCAGGCCTCATTGCAGATCCGGCCAAGGCAGGTCTCATTGCAGATCCGACCGAGGCAGGCCTCATTGCAGATCCGACCGAGGCAGGTCTCATTACAGATCCAACCTAGGCAGGTCTCTTTGCAGATCCGACCGAGGCAGGCCTCATTGCAGATCCGGCCAAGGCAGGCCTCATTGCAGATCCGGCTGAGGCAGGTCTCATTGCATATCTGACCGATGCAGGTCTCATTGCAGCTCCGGCTGAGGCAGGTCTCATTGCAGATCCGACCGAGGCATCTGTTCATGATCAACCCTCTTCAAGTGGTGAATGTGAGTCACTTGCACATTTAGAAGCTGCCTCTGAAGATAGCACTGGATGACTAGCATCTAACCTGCTGCTACATCTCAGCAATACTATTCATCCACATCATTTCATTAGAACATAAATAGCCCAGTGCATTCATGACTCATTTTTACTAAATCATAAGGTGTAATAGAAGGTGGATTCATGCATCATCCCTAGACACTGTAAATGGTGCTAAACAAGTGCAAATGTCATGCTATGCATTTATTTCACTTGTCCCAGCAATTCTGAACACCTAAGCACAAATAATTATATTGTATACCACAGCAGTAGTATGTGTACAGTTCATGCATGCATGTACATTGCAAATAGTGGAGATGGTCTATGTATATATCATGGTTATGCAAATGAAAGACAACGTTGTGAACTACACATGAGAAAGAGAGGGGGAGGGGAAATTTTAGTGAACAGGGCCAGAGTCAGTGACCTCCAGATCTTTAGCTGACACTTTGGCAGCTGAACCACTGGTCACTGTCAGCAGCCATTGGTCCATTCCCTCCTTAAGTACCAAAGTAGGTGTGCACTATCCGGAGCCAACTTTGAAACTCCAGCACAGAGCATCTATTAATCATTGCATTATTAAAACTTTGATGTAATGTTCATTGCACACCATCACTGTAGAGCATCATTGCAGAGATAATAGAAGGCAGTGACACATGACCCATCATTATACAGTAACATAGAGAGCTCACAAACAATCAATCAATCAATCCTTATGTACTACCTTCACCACTATGTGTAACAACTGTCACCATGTACTGAATAGTTTTTGTTAATTACTTAATTACTGTCATCATACACCGTGCAAGCTGTGGTCACCTTATACTCACCTATAGGGGTTACTACACACTGCTCGAGTCTACTCACCTATAAGGGCCATACTCTATACACACTGCTCGAGTGTACTCACCTAAGGGCCATACTCTATACACACTGCTCGAGTGTACTCACCTAAGGGCTGTACTAACACACTACTCAAGTACATCCGGTGGAGCTGGACTTAATGGATGCATGCATTCAGCCTTGTACATAATTTAGAGTCAAGATAATTCAGTGTTTTGAGAAGTCCAGGATTTGCTGACACTAAATTTTAAACTTCACAGTTTATAATATGCTTCACCTGCACAGAACACGTTGTAGGATTAAATTCTCAGTGGTTTCTGAATTGACTGCTCACTGAAGTTGTTTAAATTAGTAGCTACCTGTTTGATTTTGTGTTCTCGGATTTAAGGTATGACAGTGGGACTCTACATCCTGATGGAAGCACTTGCATGCATGCCTTATTAGTTCTGCTGCCATGCACTCCCCGGTTAAGTTCCCTAGCAGTGTGTGTATAGGAGTTGAACATTCTCTCAATCTTTGGCATATGCTGTAAGTAGTTGCTATGTACGATTTCTGTTTACATAGATCAGTGTGACACTGTGTGTGTGTGTGTGTGTGAGTGTGTGTGTGTGTGTGTGTGTGTGTGTGTGTTTGTGTGTGTGTGTGTGTGTGTGTGTGTGTTTGTGTGTGTGTGTGTGTGTGTGTGTGTGTGTGTGTGTGTGTGTGTGTGTGTGTGTGTGTGTGTGTGTCTGTGTGTGTGTGTTTGTGTGTGTGTGTGTGTGTGTGTGTGTGTGTGTGTGTGTGTGTGTGTGTATGTGTGTGTGTGTGTGTGTGTGTGTGTGTGTGTGTGTGTGTGTGTGTGTGTGTGTGTGTGTGTGTGTGTGTGTGTGTGTGTGTGTGTGATGTTAGTGTGTTATAGGGAGACTGGCTGTTTCAAAGAGGTGGCTGCCTAATACAGTGACCATCTTAGACAGGTTCCACTTTAACATACATATTCTTCCAGACTATATGTCTATGCAAATTTGTAATCAGGTATGTATTAACCTCCTCACACTTGTATACACTGTAGTAGATTTTTATGAGTGTCCTATTAATATGGTATCCACTTACTGTAGTATGTAACTTGAATGCATTATATTAGATTCACTCAGGCATCAGTTTGGTTACTCAGTCACGCTATAGCTTTGTGACATTTGTCTTTGTAGGAAGTGTTACCTACTCTGTAGAAGTCACTTCCTATTTCAGAGGAGCCTTTCAACTTTCCCACCAGCCAACTGTCTCCCTTAAGCCTATGCACATTGCTATTTCCATGGGAACTATGTGCATATACATGGTGGCTAGCAAGTAGATACACATGCATGCATAGCTACCTGATGTTAGACTGTATATCGGATTCTTTCTGGCATGCCCTCAGTGACTGAATGCCATGTTGTGGTCCTTTCCTTCTATAGACTGTCCTTCCACCTTCCTCTATGTGAACAATATAATTTCATGTGTCCGTGAATGCCCCAGAGGCTTTGTGGGGGATCACGTCACTGGAAGATGTGAAACATGTGAGAGTGCATCCACATGCACATGTGCCAGTGCATTCCCACATGAGTACACACACAATACTGGTACTCTCCACAGAAAGCACCATACATTATGTATAATATATTATGAATGGGCTAGAATAGAATATGAAATATGTGATTCCTATTGTCCAGATGATGAGAATGTCTTGTTCCAGCTTTTGGCACAGGGGGATTATAATTTTACATAGCTGTGCCAAACCCAGAAATAGTCCTAGGGAGAAGGCCTTCGATGGAAAGGTGCACCTGCCCTGTTTCACAGGGAGGATACAGGGTATTATATACACTGAATGTGATGAAAGACTTCCATGAAAATAATTAATTGTTCACTGTAACTAACTATGTATGTAAGCACTTTATCTCAACATTCAATTATGCAATTTGAAGTTGAACTGTTGTACTTACATGTACAATGAGTGTCTGTACATGTACATGCATACATTCTGTGCATGTTCATTTGCGATGTGCCTGTTGCAGATTAAGTGAAAGCCTATTCCATGTACTTGTCTGATTATACAGTATGAATCTATATATGGCAAGAGATGCCACACTGTAGTAATGTTTCCACCACCATCGAGTGTTGCACTAGCTTACTGATTAAATGTGACTCTTCATTCTTATTAAGACTATTCCATTTGTCTGTTGCTATTTTTAAGAGACACCACAGTAACTGTACATGTGGCACAGGTACAGTCAATCCTGTATGACCAAGGCCTTGCCTACTCTGTGCTTCAGGGGAGCATGAAGTGCATACCAATTGGTACATAGTGCTATGTGGTAATTTAGGAAACAAAGTGTAATGAGTAAAATTAATATCTTTGAGTCCACAGACACTGGTAACGGGCTGACAAAGAATGACTCAGTCATTGTGCATAATCACTTACCACACATTTTTAGAACAGACAAGTGAAGGAACATACATTTGGTGATAGAGCACTAGTGCAGATAGCCTCCATTCTACAGGACCACAAGGTGTTGGTGAGTAGGCGTACGGGCTCAAAGGTTGCATCTGAGAATTCATTGCACCAAATGTTTTGCCTTTGGTCTGTTACTGTATGTAGCATTCATTTATGACAGTACACACTAGTTTTGCCACCAATTCTTTGCAATCAGAGTCAGCCTGGCTTTTTTATAGCTAGCATTTAACTTAGGGAATATATATAGCATGCATGAAGATTGTGAGAATATAAATAGAAGAACGGCTGAGGAGAAGTCAGTTGGGATTGCTTCCACTGGAAATTTAGCCATTGTCATTCCTGTGTTACAGAACAGAGTCTCGATGTGCCTACCAAAACTTCTGTGTGTGGCTTTAGGTGTAAAAGCAGACTGAGTCACCAAAGTATGCATGCTATGAAATATGTAATGGTATTTTTGATATTAAAAGTTATTGGACTGCTTACCTGCCAATGATTTCATGACCACTCTTTGGCTATAGGACTCAATAGTGCATAAAGACAGTGCTTTCACCAATCAGCTCAATAATCATAATATTAGTTATTATATAATGCTCTACACAGGAATACTCTCCATCGTGGGAGTTGTGGTTGGATTAGTTAGTCAATGGAGTGCATTTCAGCTAATTCCTTGGAAACTAGAGCTGTGCTTTCTTCATTCCTTCTACAGATTCGCCTCCCGTAGCTAACAATAACAACCTGCAGATACTGCAGTGCAAGATGGGGGCCTTGTTGGCAGCTGCAGTGCTGCTAGCTATGCTGATCGTTAGGGGAACTGCGCAGTTATCATGTAAGTTGTGAGGAAGCGGATGAACAACCAAGTCCTTTTCCTTCTGCAACTCTCTGCCCATTTCGCTGCCTCTCTCCTACTCCTCTCATCTCCCCATCTGCCTCCCTTCCAACTCGCAGTTGGACCTGACTTTTCAGTCAGTGCACTTTCCACCAGGGAAGGTCAACCACTTGTGGTTCGTTTGTCAGCCCCTCTCCTGACTCACTCTTTTGTCCCTACATTCACTGGAAGCATAGAAGTGGACGTAGCTGCAGAAGATGTTAATGAATGCTGGCACTACTAGACTAGGCATAGGCGGGCCTGTACACAGGATATTTTGAAAAGGAGATTACAACCAGGGATGAAATTTCAGAAGTAAACTTTCCAGCCAATGACGTTACAACAAAACGCGCACACTAGACTGCTGTAACAGAATGGCAAAGCTTCAGAAAATGATGCTTCAGGCCCTCAATATAGGTCATTGGTTTACTGTAAAACAGTTAGGATCTTGATTATAATTATGCACTATAGTTCCTGGAAGGGGGGATCGTACAAGCTCAATGGCCTCCAGTGTCTGCTTGATAACTAGGCTGTGTAGTGGATCATGCTGAAATTATTGATTGGTTGCTTGATTGATCTATGTCAGATTATCTCTAGGACCTGGTTCAGTCAGGTTACATAGTCTGAGTTGGCTAACATTGAAGAACATGGACATGCATGCTGCTATACAACTGTGCATGTATAAGTATAATCATAAGTTGTCATGTGCAGATAAGATGCGTGATTCACATTGTATAACAGCATTCAACACCCAGTTGACTCCCTCAATTTTTTCTGTCTTTTTCCTACATCCATCCCTTTCCCACTCTCCTTTTCATTAAACAAACAGTCGGCCCAATCTTTTCTATCAGTAGCCCTACCACCAGTGAAGGTGCACAACTTGTGGTTCGTTTGTCAGCTCCTATCCTGACTAGGTCCTTTGCTCCTGCTTTCACTGGAAGAATTGAAGCTTACATAACTGCAGAAGACCTGCCAGCTGGAGATACCCGTCTGCGGGCTACTCTTGGTAAGCACTGTCTCACTTATACTGTTAAGTGATGCTCCAATAAATATTGCTAAAGCTATCAGTGTATGATTTTTGCGAACAAGAATCCATCCTACATACTGGTGCTTTTAGCTGTCTTATACTCTACTCTCTATCACACTGACCACACTCAATTACTTTACCAACACAATTACAGGGTCTGACTATATTGTCCACCTTCAAGATTTTGCATCCACGAACTTCACAGTGACTTTCCTTTCCAAGCAAGCCAACTCAACTGAATATGTGATTACAATTGTGGATGATAGCATTTTTGAGGGAAGGGAGTACTTTCGCCTCAGACTCAGTGCCATTGTACCCATTGGACAAGCAGCAGACTTCTATGTATCTCAAAATGGTTTTGAAAACACCTTTGTGGACATAAACATTGAAGATGATGATGGTAAGTCAATCAGCTCATCCTGTATTTATTGTATACTTTGAAGAATGCATTGCTTACATCTCTTTCATTGATCTTGTAGTTATACGAGTCAACTGGACAACATCACGAGCCATATCAGTGACTGAGGGAGATGTAGTGAGACTGCGTGGTGAAGCATTTGGGGTTTATGCAGACGAAGTAGTAATTGGGGTTGAGTGTTCAGAGACTATTGCCACTGACGTAGAACCAGGTATGGACACCATATCAGGCACTGATGCTAGCATGCTGCTAGTAGGAGTTGTGTGAGCTATCACACTTTGTCTTGTTACCACCTTGTGTGCAGCCTTTCCTGGCAGAGATTTCAACTTCACTGTTGGAACCAAGCTTCACTTCAATGATGCCTTTATTACACAAAGCTTCTCAAGTGATGAAGTGGTGATACCAATCATTAATGATGATATTGCTGAACCAAGGGAGTCCTTTATCTGTACTCTTCAAGGAGGTATTGTGGATTCAGTCCAGGCTCTTTTTCCAAGTCAAGTCACTATAGAAATTCGTGATGATGATGGTGAGCACATGCATGTGTTCTGCATGCATTCTTGAATAAATTTGTTTGCATATGTTCTTGTTTCTACTGCTATTTTCTTTCAGAGCTAATTGTGCATTGGGCTCAAGATTTCTATGAGTATCAAGAAAGTGAATTAATACCTGTAGAGCTTGTAACAGATTCTGACTCTGAAGTGGCCTCAGTTGTCATTTCTGGACGTCCCAGGCGGATTCCTGATAGTGATCCTAGCACCCTTCCATCTCTTGATTTGCTTGGACCAGACCTCATTCCAGGTAATTGAGAGAGTCATGTAAAAATTGTATTCATGTGTGGCTTCTTTCAAGCACTTTTATTCTGATCAGTCCACCTATTCTACTGCATTCATGTATGCACATCTTGTAGGTATGATCATTCGTTCCTCCATTGAGCAAGTATCTTTCAGAGGACGGGTCTTTGGCAAGGCCCAAGTGACACGTAAGGTGTTATGAATTGATGCATGAATGAACCCACAGTGACATAGCTACCTCTACTTGTGCAGAGTCCGGACGCACTGATGTGGAGAGTACAAGCAATGACTTTATCTTCACTCCAACCACCAAGTCTGCATTTGAGAGCTTTAACAATGTCAGTGATGATGTGCTGGAGTTTGATGAGCTCCTGATAGCAACATTTGATTTTGGCCCAGAGATTGAAAACAATTGGAATGCCAGAAAAGGGACCCCCTCCACCGCCTACATTCTTATCAGAGATGATGACTGTGAGTAAACTTCGGCTAAGTCCTATCTGATCATGACAGTGACTTAATATCCTTTCCTTCTTCAGTTGTGGAAGTGAATTTCATAGAGTCAAGTTACCATGTTACCGAAAGTGCAGGCCAAGTCAGTGTCTCCCTACGCATCACTGGACAGTTCTTCATTCCTCTGTATGCTGTCATTGAAGTCAGTGATGGAACAGCAACAGGTGAGCCATGCACATAGAGTGATTAGTACATATTCAAACACAAATACCATTTTGTGTCGGAATGATTCTGTCACTCTGTGTTATGTTGTACTTGTGCAGACCTTGCAGACTACTCTAGTGCAGGACGCTACAGAGTGGAGTTCCGTCAAACTGTTGTCACTGATTCAGATATTCCAGCACCCTTTGTTGACTCTTTACCCATAACTATTAATATCACAGATGACACCATTTTTGAAGGTCTGGAATACTTTCAGGCACGCATTGTGGAGACATCTGACTCAATCCGAGTGAGAATTGGCCAGCGAGACACTGTCAATGTAACCATTATTGATGATGAAAGTGAGTCATTCGTTGGTCTAGTTTACTCACCAGCAGATCGTTGATTGTTGTTCATGATCACATCCTTCTCCTTGACTTTACCTGCTTGGTTCAGATTAATTGTAAGCAGTGGATGCTTTGTTTTGTGATTGCCAATTTGATGACAGATGTATGTAACTACATACGTAATTGTGCTGCATTATTGTTTGGCGATAGAATGTATTTATGTCCGTTGCATTCAGGACATCTCTATTGTGCAATTACCACTTCCCCTTGATTGTGTAAATGGCAATCGAGACCTTTTCTTGGCCACCCTTTCTGTACCTTCTTAAAACAACACTTTCTCACACACCTTTTGCTGCATACAATCTCAGTGCACTTCTATGGGAAATTCACCAAACCGATAACAGTTAGGTCAATCCTACCATTCTATCATCATTCCAGCCATGTGGTCCAGACCCCTCCCACTACTCCCTCTATCTATGATGAGCACATTCACACTATAAATGTACTCTTTAATTGCACAGGGGCAGACATGACTGCCGGGAGTGACTTGCACCCTAGATTACATCATATACTATTTGACAATCAAAACTTATATTTATTTACATATTCTGTCATTAGATGTTAACGTATTACATAATTTATCTATTCAATAATTATTGCATAGTCTTTGATGTTTTGGTACTGACAAAGGAAGTATTCTTCAAAATTCAAATTTGACTACTGGAGCTGTGCTTGTATAGATGTTCTTCTCATGTACAGTGAAATGTCTTGTATGCAAATGTGTGCTGCAGTATAATTATTATGTGCATGTATATGACTGTGCTGCACCTGTCCATATTTTGTTCTCCTTTCTAAATAGCTGTGACAGTACGTTATGAGAATGAGTCATACAGAGTTGAGGAAGAGGTTGGAGTTGTCACCCTGGCCCTTGTGCTGGAAGGAGAAGCTGTCTATCCAGTAACAGTGTCTGTGACCACACTAAACCTAACTAATAGCAGTGTGGGGGATGCTGCCACTGGTGAGTTAGGGACACTAGCAGGAAAGCCTTGCCTTCTTGAAGTAGGTTTAATTGCAGACTAACAGAGCTGGCAGAATGCACAGCGCAAACCCCTAAACGCTGCTAAGAATATGGCACGGCCTAAGAATACGGGACGCTGCCAAGAATACGCAACACATATACTCTGGCTTAGCTCCATTATATAATAGGATTATACCTTCATGTTGATACCAACTTGTTAGACTGAGGTAACACAAACTAATTTATATACGTTGCCTGTCACTGGTACTGCTGTAGGTGAATGTTGTAGGTATTCATACCATTCAGTCATGGTATATACACAATTGGCATAAACATTTGGCCACTGTGTGATTGGATGAGAATGAAATATAGTCCAATGCCAGCATCTCGTACAGTTGTTACGTACATGTAGTAGGTGCTGCCAATGTTTAGGATTTCGACATTGGTGGTTATCATGCATGATTGCCACCAATAGTTGTTCCATGTTGAATGCTTTGTTCATATACGTATGTCGCTATGTATAATGCATAATTGTATGTTGTATAATGAAGCCATACATCACAGTTGAAAACTGTGGTTTATACTGTATAGCCACCAGTTATGCTATACTTTAAGTTCCACAGGAGCACCGGGCTCTTACTGTTAGCCAATTAGCTTCATGTGGAATGTTTATTTTACTGTTAAAATTGTTTATTGCAGCACATTCATGTGTCACCTTGTGGATGGATCATGTCATGACATCCCACGATTACACATGACTTGCAATTGCTTGTGCATGCTGGCAAGGAAAGGATACAGTATATAGGTTGATGTGGATATAATTACCCCGTGTGCGCATGCACAGCAGAGGGTAGAGTGTTTGGTTGTGGGTCATTGTGTCTGTTTGCTTGTCCGCCACTTTTTGGGCTGTTTGACTGTTTACAGCACGATCAAGGGAGCGCTTAATTCCTGAAAGCCTGCTTTGGCAAACATAGGCTTAAGACAACAGAAACCAATTAGAAGCTATATTACAAGGCCTGTTTCAACAAGAAATCTTTCCTACAGTTATGGCCCGCCATTTTGTTCCTGCATTTTTCATACTGGAGGCAGAGTGCGCTGTGAAGGAATGGCAATCGGCTACCAGCTAGCTATCCGACTTTAAGGCTCAACTGTTGGGCCAGCATCTCCTTCACTGTCAAATTGCTGAGAGTTGAACATACTGAGACAACTTCAGACAGTAGCAAAAGCCAGAATGTTGTAACTTCGGATTCTTTGGGTGCTACCAACATTGTTCTTAGGAATAATGACATTGGACAGCTCACAATGGGTGTAGTTATCCTACCACCTATAGTGAGTGGTGGTCAAGTCCATTTATGAACAAGCTCCTTCAATTCTCCATGGTTGGTGCTTCAATTGACAAGGTTGGTGATATTGGCTGTGTTGCTGAAGATGATGCTGACACTTACAATTCAGCTGTACTGATCAGTATTGTACTCCATGTTACTGAAATGAGCGTGATGTTGAGCAGTATGTAGTTAGTGCCTGTAACTGTGCCTGCACACACGCCAAGATCAGCACTTGTGGATACTTAGTGTAGGCAAACTCATCACATGATTGTCTACACTGTCGCGCACAGGGTTTGGGCTCTATGAGCTCTTGTTATTAGCATGAAAAGCTTTTCACACGTATGTAAGTGTCCAGTTCTCTGAATACAAGGGTTCTGTGTTGCTGCAACCTAAACGTTTCTGTATAAGCAGTGCTTTCCCTACACACTTACAGTGGCCGTCAGGTCTCCATTTAGCAATGCTAATGGCTATGACCATGCTACTATCCTGAAACACTATTCGTGGTGGCCTCGTTTCTGGAGAAAGTACGTAGCTAGTTCCTCTAGCTGGTGGCGGCGAAAACAAGAACAGCACTTCTTATACAAGAGGCTCCTTCTGAGTTCTTGCGCATTCCTTCTGATCTGGTCCACTACACACTTGGCAACTTGCTCTGTGATACGCTGACTGGCTCGCTATTCGAAAGAGCATCTTTCAGTCAGAACAGAGTCAAACGTTCAATGGTTCAACGAAAAGCAGGCTTCTTGAAGTTACTTGGTCCTGCGCTGTCACTTATCACTTCCTTTTCACGCAGTACCTTTTGTTTTGTCATAACCTCCTGAGTCAATAAGCATCTGCCGTCGGTACCTAGAAATGACATTGTAGCTCGACGATTTAAACCTTTCTCGTTCAAAAAGCAGGCCAGTTATATTATGGCATACTCGGGCGTTAATCAAATTTAATGCACTCGACACTTTGCGCCCTCGTGGGTTTTATTAGATGATGCCATCGCGGCCATAAATGACTATATATAACTTAATGCTGATCATGTGACATGTCGGAATGGGATCCTTTACAATAAGTCACATGACTGAAATCACTTAATGCACACTTTAGTGCTCATTAAGTTGTTAGTGCACACTTTTGACTACACCTTCCAGGCTTATATAGATGTACATGGATTCTTAGCCAAAAACAAGCTATTTGACTCTGTTCTGACTGACAATGCTCTTTCGAATAGCGAGCCAGTCAGCGTATCAAAGAGCAAATGTTGACCACCATTATTTTGCATCCGCGCCAAACAGAAGAAGTCCACCTCGCTGGAGATGGGTGCATGGAGTGAATTGCGTCACCTTTTGTTGTGTCCAGAATGGCGAAACAGCTAGGCGAGCACTTGTTGCTGCGCCCATATTGGAAAATTGGCTGAAGATGTAACACAGTTGGTAGAACGCTGCCCAGAATGTTAGGAAAGTATTGGAAAATTCATAAAAGGGCTGTCCACAGTGTAGTGCTCTATGGGACTATGAATTGAGGGAGCGCTACATCTCTTCCACAGAACTGAGTGGTTAATTAGTACGTAACTAACATCATGTTTGAACACCGCGCCTCTGAATCTTATTAGACAGATGTCATGTGATAGGTTAGGTTATTTTTATTGAAACAGGATAGTCCCATCAGCTCATATGGCTGGTCTGCCTGGGAGTCCTGAAAACAATACAATACAATACACACAAGCGATCAAAATTAAACATTTCTGACCACATTGGCAGGCGTTGCGTTGTTTACATTCAGCACTCTCGGATGACCAATAAAGGTCGCAGTTGCTTAATAATGCACTCACCTTTGGATCGTGTACTATGTAGCCTTGACCATTTATTGCGTCATCCTCGAGCTCTAAGATTAAACAGTTTAAAGATCTGCCAGCTGCGGTCTAAATATTACATATAATTATATTGGATCTGTCCCATTTCCATATCTCTTCCAACACTTCAGCTATACTGGATTACCTACCAAGGACTTCCCTTGATGTCAGCTTTCCAGCTGGGAGCAAACGACAGTTCTTCAATATCACTGTTGTTGATGATTTTTTTCTAGAAAACTCAGAGTACTTCAATGCTGATGTGAATGCCAGACCAGAAGATGTTTCCCGTGTTCTAATTGGAAGCCCCAAACAGGCACTCATTGAGATTCAAGAATTTGTTGACTGTGAGTGATTAACAGCACTAATACACTCTTTCACAAGTAATATATATCATACCTAGCTACATGCACTTAATTATTATTCAATCATGTAATTACTTATATTTATTGTGGCATTTGGGCTTCTTGTCCACAAGTCAAGATAAACTTCCCTCATGCAGTATAGACTCATACCTCACATGGTAATCAGTAGTCAGAAGATTTGAAGGCAAATGCCATCCTTTCCGTTGTGGAGAGGGAGATAATATACTTTCAAGCAGTATAAGGCCTATGTACGTATAACACAAGCATTCTCAGGAAGCAAAGCAATGGAAAACTATTTCCAATTAATTCATACTACACACAGGACACCCTGCCAGAGTCTCTTGTATGCCTATATATAGAGTGCTTCTTGTAGCAAAAACATTATCGAACAAAACGATCTCACTGTGTAATGCTCTTCTTGGTATTGGGGCAGATTGGCTGTTGTCTTTGCCCAACGGCAATTGATTAAACCGTCTACTTTGAATCTTTCCTTGTCCAACATCTAAGGCAATCAAGAGTTTTTACTTGAAAAGAACACAGCTGTTATACACTTGAATCTTCTTCACACTAGCACACACAAAAGGAATTAGGCTGCAGGTTCACCTATTGGGCTGATCTGAAGGGGAGTCAAGATCGTAGGGAGTCAAGAAACAAAGGGCCAGAAGCGTAGAGACATTTGAAGAGCAGTGTAAGGAAATTAAGGGAGATGAAATGTAGAAAGGAATTTGTGGGAAAGATTGCAGGGAAATTCATGAACAGCAGGTACTCTTCATCCACATCTCCTCTACTGCTCTGCCTGCTCTTTTATCTGTACATGCCTCAACTAACACCATCACCATCTTTTCTTCATCACATCTATCCTGAAACCCAATCTACCATCTTTTCCATATGCTTCTCCAGTATCGCTCTCTCACTTGCCATCCTGCTACATCTCAACAAAAAGTGCTATTGTGCACAAACTCTTTCCTCTCTCTACAGCCCAACCCATCTGCCAGACTCTACCCTCAGCTCTGCCATCCCACCTCTATGTTTAGCCAAGATCTGTCTGAGGCTCTTTCTCTCTAACTGCACACACCTCAACCTACACCCTCTTCCCATCAGCCTCTGTAGCACCCCCAGCTTCGATCTTTCTTTTGCCTCTCATAACCACTCTTTCCTTACTTCCCTCTACACAAAATCTTTCAACATCTGACTAACGTCCCTCCCTGGCACTACTCCTATTAGCTTCTCTGCCACCTCACTTGTCCACCCAAATTTTACCTGGCCACATTTCAAGTCTTCCCACCACTTCACCTTGTTTTATGGTTGCTGTGCCTCTAGTGCCACCAACCGAATCAGCCTTTCGTCGTCCATACCCATTAGTACCTTCAACTAAAACTCGATGCACCTTCTCCTAGCTTCCCATATCAGTTTCGGAGCATCATCATCTCATACTGCAGAGCCACTCATGGGTGCCAACACCCCAACCCTAAAAATATCCTGGCTGCCCACATCTAACTTAATTGCTTGAGTGGACCCAACAGCCCCACATCTCAGCTCCATACAATAGCACAGACCCAGCCAAAGCCTCTAACAACTTCACAAATGACTCCCCTTTCACCTCCCCGACACTCATCCTGCAGCTCTTCAACCATGCATACAGGGTCCTTGCCCTTGCCTTTGCCCTCGGGTCCACCATTGCCCTACTTTCCACCTTTCAGTCCAATTCCTTCCAGACAGTACCATAGCTTGTTTTGCTTCACCCTATCATAGGCTTTTTTAAAGTCAATGAACACAGCAAACATCCTTCTAGCCGGCCATCATTGTTTGTCCCAGTAGAGCCACAGCCACAGATCTGATCTCTACATCCTTGCCTCTCCTAAAACCACCCTGCTCTTCAGCTAATAATTGCCTTTCTACTACAACCTTCAAGAGCCTTTCTTGTATAATTACACACATTACTTCGTACACCACTGACACCAGAGATATCCCAGTAATTAAACTCATTTGTTCTACAAGCTCCCTTAGAATTCTTCTTTGGTACTGGTACCACTGCACTATACTTTTCCAAACTGATGAAACCATTCCATTGAACAAGCACCGATTGAACAGCTCCCACCAGCATTTCCCTGTTTGCCATTTCTGCCCTGAGACCATCTTTTCCAGCTGAGTCCTTAACTTTCTCTGCAAAGCCCATATTATTTCCTTCTTATGTAGTAAAGGCCCACCCAAAATATCACTCATCCACCAACCACTTTATCCTTTCCTCTGTCTACCTCCTTAGGCATTAAGTACTTCATCAAACTGCATGTTTCTTCTAGACTGATACTGCCCTCTCCATGTTCTAACAGATCCTTCAGCATCAACAACCTTGCTTACAGCCACTCTATCTCCGTCCTTGTCTACCACTTTCAACCTCTTCACCATCTTCCACCACTTCCCTGGGTGCTTCGACAACCTTTCAAGTTCCACACATTTTGGTTCTCTTCTTTGCCCACCTGGCAGCTGTTTTAAAAGCCCTCCTCCTCTTCAGATATTCCTTCCTCAATTTCCTCCGCTCATCCAAACTCTTGCATATAAATATACTAGCTGACTATATACTAGCTCTTTGGGTGAGTTCCCAGCCTATCGCAACGCAGCAAGTCAGTCCCATTGAGCTACCTGCACAAGTAGCAACGAAGGCTGGCTGCTAATGATGCTCCTTAAATGTAATGTCACCCTATATTGTTTGCTTTTCGTATGCACAGTCTATGTTGCAGTGCGTTTCAACCCTGCTGACTATACTGTGAAAGAAGGAGTGGATAGCATTGCTGTTATCACCTTGGAGGTACTTGGTGACCCTCCTGACTTCAACTTCACTGTCACTGTGGTCACACAAGATGGAAGTGCTATTTGTGAGTCTTTCAAGCAGTTATCTAGCTTATTGCACTATTATTGCTTATTGCTTATTGAAGCCTGAATAATATTGGAACAGCTGTTGAATGATTGCACTCCAGATAATACTTTCACTTCCTTCAGGCCAACAGAATGCAGTGTATACAGCTAGAATATATTTGCACAACTCGTGTCCATCATCATATTCTTTTTACACACTCAACTCAGGTGGCTCAGACTATGAGTGTGAATGTTTCAATGTGACCTTCCCAGCTGGAGTGAATGTGATCAGCTTCAATGTGACCATCGTTGATGACATAATTGCAGAATGTGCCAAGTTTTTCACTCTTGATCTGGAGATCCCACCTCCGTCTGCAGCTATGGATGTTCTCAAGGTTTCACCTGACACTGCAACAGTCAACATTAGGGATGATGATGGTGAGCATATTCATTGCATGATTCGTCTGTCAGTACAATGTGATTCTGAACTACTATCAACAAGTCCAGTCCATGCATCCCTTTTGTCCATGCAGTTGAACAGCTCATGATATCCCTTGATAGTGATGAGTATTCAATGAAGGAAGACATTGGCTCTTTCATGGCTGCAGTCACTGCAACTCGAGCAGCAGATTTCCCATACACAGTCAACGTTCTCAGTACAAATGGAACTGCTCTTGGTAAGCAAGATAAATGTAGTATGTGCTTGATCAGTTAAGGGGACCTGTATATCTACAGTTACCAACACACACGCAAGCACATGGCAGTGCACTTACAATGTACGCTTATGAATAATCTAGAAGAGTGATAGGAAATTTAAATGTTATTTGTCTGCTATTGTATCCTACTCTTCTCCAGTTGGTGACGACTATCAATCAGTTATGCAGCTCCAGCTAGATTTCGCTGCTGGTGAAACAAGAAAGGAATTCAATGTTACCATTGTGGATGACAACGTGATTGAGGATATGGAATCTTTCCAATTATCACTGTCCATTACAAGTAACATTATATCCAAAGGAGTACAGCTGGGACCCAATGCCACAGCCACTGTCACTATAAAAGACAACGATGGTGAGCTAATAGAGTTGTGCACTCACACGTGTGTATACTGCACTTGACTTCCAGCATCATTGATCCCTGTCATTGCTGTATACGTAAGCACACTCCAATTGTTCATGGTCTAGTAATGGCTGACTAGTGGTAGTTGCAGCATTTACCTGTTCAACCTTTACCTGGAGTCACAGGAAGTATAACATTTGTACTTCAATGACAATGTGCCAAAGGTGTATATAAAGGACAATCCATATTCCATTGAACAATATTTTGTAATGAACAATATGTTCCACTTCACAAGATTTACGCATTCGCATGGAGTGACAAAATGTGTTTCCTGCACAACCTAATGCCTTAACTTCTACTCTTTATATACTTGCTATAGTTGAAGTCAAGTTCAGTCGTGAGGTGGTGATCATCACTGAAGGTCGACAGGTGAACGTCACTGTGGTTGCCATGGGTGACCTTAGCTCTGCCTTATCCATTATTGTCATGGCAATAAATGGCACTGCTTATGGTAAGTTGGTCAGCAGAGACCTCTACACTGTACAGATGTGCACAACATCAGCTGTTGTGTGTAGTTTCATCCTCCTAACACTACGTTTCAAATTTCTTTCACAGAAAACAGTGATTTTACTGGGAATATGTGGCGAGTAAACTTCACGGCTACTGCCACTGAAAGTAGATTTACAATCCCTATCATACAAGACAGCATTACTGAAAACACTGAAGAGTTTTCTCTAAAGATAGTCATTGAGTCCCCATTGGATGAGCGTGTGTCTGTTGGAGAACCAAGTATATTGCGGGTCCTAATCACAGGTGTGTGCTGTATGTTTAATTCCTACCATTCTGTATTATTATATCCACTATTGGAATACATCTGTACCCCACTGAGTTCATACTTGCTGTTAAATATTATTACTTTGCTGTCAGTGGGTACTTAGTCTGACATGTTGTCTACTTGTTTGTCATTTCCTTACATTCCTGTTTAAACTGATCAGTAACTGTTGAAGTGGGTGACATTTGCTACATATGCAACAGGTTATCTTTGTTACATGCACGTGCACACTTAGCCAGATTATGTGTAGCAGTGTTATTTTGGGTAAAGTGAGTATGGCACTTTTCTTGGTAACTCTATTCCTCTTTCTCCACCTTCCATCTCTGCATCATGCATAATTGTACAATCTCAAGTAGTCTCTCTGGTCTATTCACTACCATAGCCTCATTGTCTTCCGGCTGTCTCCCGTGAACACAATGATGATGTTTGTTTATTACACAAGTTTTTCTCAGAAGCATCAGTGTGGGTGGATCAATAGATAGTGCCCTTTCAGCTGAAGCTGCTCTTCTATATATGGGGTCCTGCTATGGCTAATTTACCCTCCTTACTTACTCCTTCCACTTCCCCACTGTGCATTAATGCATGTATCCCTCCCAATGCCTTATCCGTCCCATACATACTTTATCTCTCCTCCACCCTACCATCCTCACTTCTCTTCATATCTAAACATTTCACTACCTCTGTGAACTCCGCCTTCCTTCCACCAGTTTCAAATGTAATTCCATTTAGCTTCAGTTCCCATTATATATTCACTGCCAATCTTTTTAATGCTGAATTGATACTAAATGTTTGTTGATCTCTGTACAGAGTGCATGTGCACGTCCTAGAGATTAGCTAATGATGCTCCTGAAATTTAATGTCACCCACTATTGTTGGCTTTTTCTCTTGCGCAGTCTTTCTTACGGTGCGTTTCAACCCTGCTGACTATACTGTGAAGGAAGGAGTGGATAGCATTGCTGTTATCACCTTGGAGGTACTTGGTGACCCTCCTGACTTCAACTTCACTGTCACTGTGGTCACACAAGATAGAAGTGCTATTCGTGAGTCTTTCTAGCAGTTATCTAACTTATTGCACCATGCAGGCTGAATAATATTGGAACAGCTATAGAATGATGGCACTCCAGATCTGATTCAATTCTTCCACTTCATTTAGGCCAAAAGAATGTAGTGTATACAGCAAGGATATATTTGTACTTCTCATGTCCATTATCATACTTTTTGTACACTTATCACAGGTGGCTCTGACTATGAGGATGGACATTTCAATGTGACCTTCCCAGCTGGAGTGAATGTGATGAGCTTCAGTGTGACCATCATTGGTGACAACGTTGCTGAACTTGCTGAGTTGTTTACTCTTGATCTGGAGATCCCAGCAGTAGCTGAAGCTATAGGTGTTCTGAAGGGTTCACCTTACAATGCAACTGTTAACATTATGGACGATGATGGTGAGTGCATTCATTGTATGATGCCCTTGTCAATACAATGTGATTCTGAACTGTCAGCAAGTCCAGTCCATGCATACCTTTTGTCCATGCAGTTCAAGAGCTCATGATATCCCTTGATAGCGATGAGTATTCAGTGAGGGAGGACGTTGGGACCTTCATGGCTGTAGTCACTGCAACTCGAGCAGCAGATTTCCCATACACAGTCACTGTTGACAGTGCAGATGGAACTGCTGTTGGTAAGCAAGATAAATGTAGTATGTGCATGATCAGTTAAGGGGACCTGTATATCTACAGTTAGCAACAGCAACACACATGCAATTCACATAGCTGCACACATACAGTGTACGTCTATGAATAATCTGGAAGAATGATTGGAAATCTAAATTAATTTTAGTTATCATTGTTTCCTTCTCTTATCCAGTTGGTGACGATTATCAACCAGTGGTGCTCCAGTTGGAATTTGCTACTGGTGATAAAAGAAAGGAAGTCAGTGTTTCCATTGTGGATGACAACATGATTGAGAGTATGAAATCTTTCCAACTGTCACTGTCCATTACAAGTGATCATGACATTATTTCCAAGGGAGTGCAGTTGGGACCCAATGCTGCAGTCACTGTCACTATAAAGGACAATGATGGTGAGCTAATACTAGCTAATAAATACGCACCCGCAAGTGTGTATACTGCACTTGACTTAATTCCAGCATCATGGATCCCTGTCATTGCTGCATACGTAATCACACTCCAATTGTTCATGGTCTAGTAATGGCCGAGCTGACTAGTGGTGGTACTTGTATCAGTTACCTTTTCAACCTTCACCTGGAGTTACAGGAAGTATAACATTTGTACTTCATTGACGATGTGCCAAAAGTGTGTACAAGGACAATCCATAGTCCATCAAACAATATTTTGGAATGCACAATATGTTCCACTTCACAAGATTTACGCATTCGCATGGAGTGACGAAATGTGTTCTCACATGTACAAACTAATGCCTTAACTTCTGCTCTTTTACTTGCTGTAGTGGAAGTCAAGTTCAGTCGTGAGGTGGTGATCATCACTGAAGACGATGGACAGGCGTCTATCAATGTGATTGCTATGGGTGACCTTAGCTCTGCCTTTTCTGTTATTGTCATGGCAATAAATGGCACTGCTTATGGTAAGTTGGTCAGCGGAGACCACTGCACTGTGCAGATGTACACAACATCAGCTGTTGTGTGTAGTTTCAGCATTTTAACACTACGTTTCAATTTCCTTTCACAGAAAACATTGACTTCACTGGGAATATGTGGCGAGTTGACTTCCCAGCTCTAGCCACTGAAGGTAGATTTACAATCCCCATCATACAAGACAGCATTACTGAAAACACTGAAGATTTTTCTCTGAAGATTGTCATTGAGTCCCTATTGGATGAGCGTGTGTCTGTTGGCGAACCAAGTATTCTGCGGGTCGAAATTACAGGTGTGTGCTGTATGTTTAATTCCTACCATTCTGTATCCATTCATAGGAACACAACTGCACCCCACTGAATTCATACTTGCTGTCAGTTATTATATATATAGTACTTTGCTGTCGGTGAGTGCTTAGTCTGACATGTTTTCTATTTGTTTGTTGTGTCCTTGCATTCCTGTGTTAAAGTTAAAGTGGGTGACATTTGCTACGTGTGCAAGAGGTTATCCTTGTTACATATACATGCACTTATATACTTAGCCAGATTACATATGCACTTACTTACTAATAGCCAGATTATGTGTGTAGCAGTGTTATTTTGGGCAAAGTGACTATGGCATCTCTTCTTGGCCACTCCATTCCGCTCTCTCCACCTTCCATCTCTGCATCATATATAATTGTACAGCCTCAAATAGTCTCTGGTCTCATCACTACCATAGCCTCATTGTCTTCTGGTTGTCTCCCATGAAATTTTCATTCTTGTGTCAGGATGTATGTTTATCACACAAGCTTTTCTCACAAGCATCAGTGTGGGTAGATAGATAGTGCCCTTTCAGCTGAAGCTGCTCTTCTGTATACTGGGCCCTGCTATGGCCTACTTTACCCTCCTTACTTACACCTTCCACTTCCCTGCTGTGCATTATTGCTTGTACTCCCCCCCCAATGCCTTATCCGTCCTACTCTTAATCTCCTCCATCCTACCATCACCACTTCTCATCATACTCGAACATTTCACTACCTCTGTGAACTCTGCCTTCCTTCCACCAGTTTCAAATGCAATTCTATTTAGTTTCAGTTCCCATTATATATTCACTGCCAATCTTTTGTGGCCTTATGGCATATGCATACTTAGAACACATTCCATACAGTGCTTGAATTGAATGTCTATGCTTCAAATGATATGAACGATATATATTACGTATGAGTAGGTATGGCCTTAGACTATGATGCAACAAATTGCTGTAATCTGATTGGTGAACGGAGGTGCTCTAAATCATTTATATATTCCACCCTCAATACCACCGCTGTTTGGTTAGATTAATTGTGCCTATGCTCATCAGTCATCAATCTTGGTCCTGTGCCAAATTAATGAAATTTAGTAATTATTGCAAATGGAATGCATTCATTGAATGTGGAAATTCCTGATTATGTGTGCATGGGGTTAAATCTAATGCAGGACCTGGTACTACATACTAAGATACCATGCAAATCAAGTTAAATTAATTCTACATTGCTACTGCAGTGGTCAGTTATAATTTCTCTGTTGCTGAGTATGAGATATCTGAGGTACAGCAGGAAGTTACACTGAAGCTGGTAGCAACCTTACCAGCTAAAGAAGAGTATTCTCGAACTGTACAATTGAAGAATGGATCAGCTGCTTGTAAGTTACAATGTCTTGTGAACACAAACATGTCATTGTAGTATCAATTTGCTAAAAGACATATGGTGTATACGTTACTCACAAACCTCCAAACAAACTGAAACTGTGCAATTTTATCATAATAATACTTATGTGCTGTTGATGCTTCAAATTTGCCACAAGCTATGAAGAATACAGATTACCACAAGAAAAATGGCAGTAGCAAGCATGCGCAGGTAATATACCATACTGCTTTAGAGATGTGTAATACCAAGAATCTCAGCAATCCAGGATCTCAGCAACTAGGGCCTACTGTGTGAAGTGAAGGTGGACAGAAGGTCTTTCTAATTATTATTTCCTTAATTGGTACCTTAATTGTAATAATGCAGCTTTTCTAACTAGCTCTTGACTTGATGTGAGAATTTCAGTTTTCCGTAATAAGTATGCATGCATACTCTTGCACTGATAATAAAAATGATGAAGCACATTGCCAGGTAGGTAACTGATAGTTAAGACAGAAGTGGCACATGTTCTGCGCTGGAGATCAAAATCTGTTATGCAAGAGTTTGACTGCTGTGAGTCTCACAACAGAGCTTTTCATGCATAATTATGCATATAAGTCCATAACACAGTGACTAGAATTACAGGCTCATGCATTAATCATGTACAGTCATGTTGCCTCAGCTATAGATGTTCTGTGTTTCAGTGCATTTGATATGCACACCCTAAAACAAGTGATTCAAAATGAGCCATATAAGAAAGTCACTATAATTATATGAAAGTTGGAGCTGGTAAAGAAAGACTGCAAGGAGACTACCTCAAGCTGTTCTGCTCCTATCTTGCTCCTGCAAGAGCTGCTGACCATGGGCTACCTCCAGAAGCAATCTCATCCTCTGTATACATGTTAGCCATTTCTATAGACTTTCCTGTAGTGGGCTTAAGAATAGCTAGTTGCCTTGAAGAGATGGAACGTACTTGGCATAGAATGCACTACCTGAAACACATGCACGTGATCTTGACACTTGTCAGGAGCTTCAGCTTTCCTCTGTATAATATCTCTGAGTCCATGCCTTGTGTCTGCTTGGCACTTACACGCTGCATAGCTATAGACTTCCCTGGCAAGCATATATCATGCTATTGCAATTAGGTGCAGGAAAAAGCTTTTACAAAACCTTCCTGAAATTCTCTGCAAGTGGGCGCACTGTGATACATAACTGGTTCATTTGACAATTGAGATGAATCCAAATGCTGAAGGGCACCACACACTTCCCTGGCAACTCACATATTCTACTTCATCCTGTAAATGACGGGTAGAGGTAGTTCTTTCCAGTACTTTTCTGCCCTGTTACCACAAATCACATATTTACATTATTTAAAGTAGACTGAAGTGCTGATGACAAAAACTATAGCAGATTCCCTAGCACTAAAGCATCACTCCTACGAATACTAAGATAGTTAACGGAACTATGTAGAATGAAAAGGATCTATAATATGGAATGCCAAAGAATATGATAGGATTCGGGTAATATTTAGCTCCATTCAGAAGTGCATAAATAGCTGCCAATTATTTTCACACCAGCTTCATTTTTAGGATAAAACTGCTTAATACCATATTACTGGCATTTTGTGGCAAAATTCTGTGTGACTATTTTCTGTATGATTTGGGCAACCCATGCTTTAGGCCCCTTGAAAGTATTCCTATATACCATAGCTGCAATTGCTTACAATTTTTGTGAGACAGTGTTAACATTCCTATATGTTAAATAACAATGTTTGACATTGGGCACTAAGCTTAAGCTGATCATATACATTCTGTCGTTCTCCTCATTATAATATATACAAAATGTTCTTTGTACAGTCATATACTTTATGTGAATACTTTTGTGGACTGAGGCAACCACAAAATTTCTACACAACAAAATATTTGGCCTTTAAAGTAGTTCCCATAATTTTTAGAAACTTTAAGATGACACCATCGGCCCTTCTGTATTCCACTCTGTCACTTTTATACGCATTAATATCACTCCTATAGGACAGTCAGCTAGTCTGAGGCTCTTATAAAGGGGGTATACCACTTTATAAGAGCTTTACACCAGGTGACTGTCCTATATGCTTTAAAGCAACAGCAATTCAGCATGCATCATGCATTCTTATATTGATTACCATGCTGGTACTGTATAAATCAGCAGATGCAATAATTGTACATGCATTTATGCATTAAATACAATAGATGGAAGTGACTATACCACTCTTACTGGAAATGAAAGCATGGGAGCAGTGTTTTTGAAGGGAAGCAATACTTCAACTATGAAGATTCGAATTCATCTTGATCCAATAAATGAGGAAGAGGAATACTTCACTGCAGAGCTACAGTCGGAATCTGATGACACAAACACTTCAGCCATGGCCACCATCACTATACGGGACACTCCAATAGTACTGTGCACTTTTGATAGATCAGAGTACTCTGTCTACGAGTCAGTTGGAAATGTCAGTCTCACTCTTAACTCCAGTAAGGCCATTCCACACTCAAGCTATACAGTACTAGTGGACACAGTATACGGCATTGGCAATGCATCGGGTAAGTAGTCATAAAGAATTTCATTAAATGCTTACATGCATGTGTGTCATGGAAGTGTGTGATATTGTTTTGCTCACTGACTGCATTGCAGCTGGTCTTGACTTTGAAGGTGATTCCTACACAGGACGCTTCTCAGCAAATGAAACATCTGCAGTGATTAGCATCCCTATCATTCAAGACCGAAGCTCAAGTGAAGGTACAGAGTACTTTATTGTGTATCTGTCAGCTCATTCAGTGAGATCAGATAATTTCACAATAAGCGTGGGAAGTATCAAGGAGGCAACTGTTTACATTCTAGATGAGATTATTATCTCGTTCAGAGGAGAAGTGATTCAGGTGGAAGAAGGAGGAAATCTCACATTGACTGTCACTGCTAACGCTGCCAGTGATGAGGATTTCAATGTCACTGTGAACATCACCAGCAACAGTGCTCATTGTAAGCTGAACATGGCCTGAAGGATTGTAGATAGCTGTAGCTATATATTATTATACTATGACGTACATATAATTGTACCCTTGTAGGTATGGTTGACATACATTGTGACGTGTACTTAGTGACTTTCAAAAGTGGATCAGACATTGCAAGTGTGAACATTCCACTAGTGAATGATACTGTACCAGAGTGTGATGAAACATTCACAGCACACATTATTGTCGGAGAAGGATTCAGACTTGGCGAGATCCCTTCAACCGACATCACAATCAAGGATGACGGTAAAGCTGATGTTCCAATAGTCCTATTGGAGTTTACTGCTATAGTCTGCAATAACCTATTCCCCATTCAACCATTGCCCTTAAAAATAAAATTGCCTTTGTCGTGAATTATATAGGCAGCCACGTCTGCTGGTGCAATGCTATTATATATTATACATAAGTTCCTGTACATGGGAGTAATTGAAATGCAGTTCAATTAATAGTATACATCATATCCCATGTCCATCCATCATTCAATATGACTAATATTTTGCAAATGTTATGCATCTAGACCAGTGAAGATGCTATTGCCCTACTGCAGTGTGCATGTGGAATGTTACAGTTCAATTGTAGAATCCAGGAAAATTAAATTACATAGGCACACATGCGCACTGCCTTACATGCTTAAATCGGAATTATATACAATTGCCATGCAACATCAATATTCAAGTCAAATGTATTGTTAATGGATGGATGTGATTACAGTTCAATGTTTGATGTGATTTGTGCATTATTATGACAGATGCACAAGAAGAGTTCTGCTTCAGTGAATTCGAAGAGAATACAGAAGAGGCAATTACAAGGCCTAAACATGTGATTGTGAATATAACTCGGAGCAGTCCTGCTTGTGGTGCAGCTTCCATTTCTCTGAATCTCTCATTTAAAAGCAATGGAGTGATTTTGTGTAAGTATAATTTTATTTTATAGCTTTACACGCATTCAAGAGTTAGCTTGTATGTCTCCATACAACATAACTCTAAACATGCATGGCCTTATCATCTACAGCCTTTGACACAAGCTGCCAATTTGAACCAATGGAATTGCACATTAATTGTGCCATTGACATGAAGGGTACCAATGTGGACATTGAAGCCAGTAATGTATCAGGAAATGTGACACTGAATCACAAGCAAGAGATGGCCATTTCCTCTTGCAATCTAATAAAGGAAGTTATCATATACAATGGTGAGTGCACTGACATGTTTGCAAAGTCTTGTATTTTTGCATTGAATTTTGTAATAAGTTTTAAAGAATTGCAGCTTCTTCAACATTTTGACTGAATTTAATTCGATAATGTTGTATGAAGATGTTAGTATTCTTCTCAACATTGTAGAACAGTCTAAAAGTTTAAGTTTGCCCATACCTCAATGCAGTCCCTGAGTACTCCTGGACTATAACAGAACTAGAGGTAAATGTCAGTGAGACCAATGCATCTGTGGAAGTGGAAGTTACTATCCTGCGAAGTAGTCTTACAGACCATAACATTTGCACAGGGGCATGTCCCAGTGAAAGTTTCAGACTTCTCAATGATAGTAAGTTGAGGTGTGTATGCACTGGGATCATTGTCTACTCACAGAGTCAGCTATATATCATCGACTCAGATGCGTTGATGTCGTGCAAGGCTTTATGTTATAATTATTGTCCATTAAGCCAGGCAATATGCTTCTTAGTTCACGAGTCATGAGGCAGAGGCAAAGTGTACATTGCTGTGAATTTCTATGAATGAAAGGTCTCGTGCATGTGTACAAAAAGCTTTGCAAGTGCAATCTTTTTCAATTAATTTTTGGCATCACCTATTAAATTTACTGAAATTATTGCCATTCAAACAATGTCATCGCAGGAACATTATACATCCAAATCAATAAAAATTGCCATATAATCTGTAGCTAGCTACATAATAATATTCTATAGGTTTGGCAATGTAATGTCGTGGGATATACCATTACATGCCTATATATGTTTCATCATCAGGTTACAACCTGGTACTCCCTTGCTGCAACTTTGAGATGAATAGCACTGAAACCACTTGTCCTGTGACTATCAATAGTCTGCCCTCTTCCATGGTGGGAAATGAGAGTGTACTAGTACTGGAGTTGGTTCCTGCAAGGTGCAACTATGTGTCCAACATGAGTCAGTTGGTGGTCTTTGTGGAACACATTCGTGCAGGTGTGTTTACATGGCAATATTATTAATAACATTTGACAGTTCATTCACAGTAACTGAGAGGCATGCATACAGCATGCTTCATGCAAGCACAGTGTGTATGCACAAAACTCATACCTGGTCCACTGTATATAGCTACCAACAATCAGATTAAATGTGAGCTTTTGGCCTAGAATTGTAGGCAGTCTTTTCAGACTATCTGTTTTAGTTTATGAGACGGATGAATTGGGTAACATCCCCCAGTTCCAGTGGTCATGGGCAGCCACAGCTAATATATGTTGTCTTTCAGGTGATGGAATTGAGGATAGTACTGAACCGAAGTTCCATATCCCTCTTAATGGTTGCTCACCATGACCACCTCAGGCCCCATCTCCTTGGCTAATGTGCTTGGAGGGAGACATGATTACAGGGATGGGGGTCTTCAGTGCTGCACTAGAAAGTGATGCAGTGTGACACATTAATTCATCTTTGTATGATTTAATGAATTTCATAGCTGCACAGCACGGCTAGGGTTGTCACTTCTGTGTTCTTGTGCTTATACAGCTTCCAGTACAACCCCAGTTGGTACAGTGGCAACCAACAACACTACCACTATTATCATTGTGGTTCTCATTATTTCATTACTATCTGCTGGGGGAGCTTGTGTGGCTATCACAGCTTGCATTAGGTACAGAGTGAGAAAATCTAAAGAACAGAAGACAGAGAGGTATAGTGCACTCTAGCAATAATGGTCTAATGGTACTGGCATTCATAGAATACATTTATAGGTACTGTATATGCAGCATTTCATAGTAATGACTCACTACTTGCAATGCCCACTTCACCTCTGTGAGCATAAAACTATCAAAGAGAAACACTTGTATCTGCTCATGTATTCTTTAATCTTGCTATTGTAGAATGACTCCATCGGTACACTACCATGCACGACCTGCTGGACAAGCAAATGTTGAGGTACATGCATTTTTCAGAGAGGATGAGTTTCATTTTCGAATTGTGTGCTATACATTCTAACAGCATACACTTCCCTATAATGCACAATTTGCTAGCACTGCAAGCGCATACCCATGCATGCATTGTTAATACTGTTATAGTGTTTGTCTGTTTTTGCATACAGGTCGTACACTTCTCTGATGCTACTCCAGATGCATGGGAGCTTTCCAGGGAAGAGATTGAAATTGGTGATAAAGTGGGTCAAGGGAACTATGGAGATGTGTTTAGAGGGCAGCTAGCAATGACAGCAATGTCCCCTAGGATCTATGCTCACAAGCAAGAAATGGAGTTTGAAGGAAAATCACATCTCACTGTTGCAGTGAAAATGCTTAGACGTTAGTTGATCAAGTTATAGTATGTACCTCAATCACATACAATTACCCTCTCTTGCATTGGGCTCACTTGGAAGTATATATTTCTACTGCGTATTAAATATATAATGCCAATTGTTGTGTTGCCATGGCCATTTCAGGTTTCAGCAGTGATAATGAGAGAAGACTGTTTATGGATGAGATTAATGTGATGAAGAGAGTGTCTGATGGCATCAATCCACATGTCCTCAAGATGATTGGCTGTGTCACCACCACATCCCCAATGATGCTGGTCATGCAGCTTGTTCCCCATGGGAGCCTGAAAGACTACCTTAGAGCAAAGAAGGGAGTTATTGAAGTAAGGAATTACTGAAACTGTATCATATTGTATGATGACGTCATAGATCAAAGGCACCAACACGCAGATAAACAAGTTACTGCAGTGACAATTACGTAAGCCCCCCTAACACCTCCACATACGGAAGGTGGCATGGGAGCAAAATGCTTACCTGCACTGCTGGTAAGTGTTTTGTTCCCACGCCAGCGGAGCTGGTAAGCATTATGCTCCCACACCACCTTCCATATATGGCTACTGTCGCAACAATGTATAACAGGCACACTCCCCAAAGGTCATGGGGAAGCTGCATGAACCCATTCAAATCAGCGAATGACTTGCACAACAGATGAGCATGCACGTGTTTCAGCCTTCCAAATGATACATTCACAACCCAGGATTGACAAGGCAGAACGTCAGCGTCGATACAGCATATCAATTGCTTATCCCTTAATTTGCTGCGGCTGCTATTGGTACTGGGCTGAACCAAAAGCTTTCCAATTACGCCTGATCCAGTAACTGATCTGATGCCAAAACGTTGCACATATATATGCCTTCCTAACGTGTCCAAGCACTCTTGCGTCAGTCATTGTGTGGTGTACCATGGACACAGCTCTCCAGCCCTTCCTAAATGGCCTTGGATAGCTTGCAAAGGTGCAGAAGACGTCCGCCACAACGTCCTACGGCACTCGGCAGTGTTGCTAGTCAACCAGGACAGGATTTAAAGCGCTCAGCCCTGCTCTAGGATAGGAATATCACCAGGTCTAGCATGCATCCCCAACAAAGTTGCACTAAAATTTCAAATCTGAGGGCGCTTATTTACGATAAACTACTTACTTATATCTACTATAATTATACTTATATTTACTATTTACTTATATTTATTAGCTATATACTTAAATTTACGGCAATCACCCTCGGGCACTTCATGCCCTTGGGACTCATGCAGTAAATGCAGTATGGCATTGATAGCGTGTAGTAACAGTACTATTACTTATTGTTGCATTGCTGTGTAGTGATGGGTTAGTCAGCAACAAATTACAGCCCTTCCACATGATAAGCAATGTAACTTACAAAACAGAACACAAAGCAACTCTATAGGACTATTGGTAATTTATATTTTAGAAAACTGACAAATCAGCCAGTGAACACAGAGCATTTAGATGTCTTCTGACTAGTCAAAAGTGTCCAGCAAATTGTTATAACCTTGCTACATTGCTGCATTGTTCATGTGTCTATTTGTGATAATGAACTTCCTTATAGTTTGTAAAACGTAGCAACAGAAGAGCTATAGAAAACAGTTGTGATTGTTGCGGCATTCTATCCAACTTGTACATTCGTGCGCTGGTGCAGTGTTGACATTCGGCACGAAAAGGGTCGACCATTAGTGAAAGTTGCAGGTGACCACAACAAGTACAAGTTGACTGTTGGTGTTTTATATGTAGTGGATGATGGAAAATGCCATGCACCTTGTGCAGAGCAAACTACTGAAAGACATGCAGATGACCATGCACCAGCAGCTTGTACTGGTGGTTTACTGTACATTAACTCAGTTTATTGCATTGATATATATTGCATGTGGTGGTCACTATCGCTGGGTTGTTAAGTGTACTGTTCATCATATTTTAGACTATTAGTAAGAGCATAATAGACGTAAATTCATTACCAATGTAGGATAAGGACTCCACTGGAGAAGATGAAGGCTCTGTTTCCCCTTCTCCTGTGACACAAGCACCTGACATTGAACCACACCTCAAGAGCTTCACTTGCTTCGGTTGGCAGATTGCTAGTGGAATGGTAAGAGCTGCTTCAGCATATTAAATGAAGTGTGGGTTCCTGTGCACATACACTCTTACATCAAACAATTCCTGGAACATTGCACAATGTACAAAATTATTATGTGTAAAATTATGTACTAACATTATACTATCGTATAGGAGTATCTGCTATCAAAAGGAGTCATCCATCGTGACCTGGCCTGCCGCAACATCTTAGTAGGGGACAATGAGCTACTGAAGATATGTGACTTTGGGCTAGCCAAAGAGACCTTGGAATACACTTCAACTCGAAAGACTCGACTACCAATTCGCTGGATGCCACCTGAGACATTCCTCAATGGAGAGTTTAGTGAGAAATCAGACGTGTGAGTCTTCAGTCAAGTGCAGCAGGTTTTTATGTTGTACCACAACATTATTCAATGTTATATTTTGAAAAGTCAATGCTTGTGTATATAATAAGTATGGCCCGGCGTGCAGGTGGGCTTATGGCGTCTGCTTGTGGGAAATCTTCAGTTTTGGTAAGTCTACAGAAGAGTTACTGAAATAATGCATAATTATATACATTGACACGATGAAAGGGATCTTTCGTCTTGTCAGAGTATTTCCAAATATGGCATTTGCAGGTGATCTGCCATACACTGAATATGGCAACACAGTTATCATCTCCAGGGTGATGGCAGGCTACAGACTGGAGTCTCCAGTGGGGTGCCCAGAACGAATGTAAGCCAACTCCACATATTGACACACTTTTGGCAATAGCATTCTGCAACTTGTGCTGGTGGAACATTATGTGCACTGATACACTTACAGTAGCGAAATGCACAATAGCTACATGGGTATACATACAGTCATATATTCTACTGCAGCTACTCCATAATGAGAGAGTGCTGGAATGGTGACAAAGAGTCGAGGCCCACCTTTCAGGAATTGAAGGAAGAGTTTGATGGTCTCATATCTCATGCAGAAAGGTACAAGTATGTAGTGCCTTTGGGCAGTGTGGCAGCTGAGGCAGGCCTTGTTGCGGATCCAGCTGAGGCACCTGTTCATGATCAACCCACTTCAAGCAGTGCTAGTGAGCCACAAGCACATTTAGAAGCTGCCTCTGAAGACAGCACTGGATGACTAGCATCTAACCTGCAGCTAAATCTCAGCATTACTATTCATCCACATCATTTCATCAGTATTATATTATGTAACGCTCAGTCATGAATCACTTTTAACAGCTATGATATTTTATATCATTTAACCCCTACATATATTTGGCCAATAATAAGTGCGCTCATGTTTATAGATGCACTAAGCAAATTAATTCACTGTATTCATGCATACATTGATACTTCAAGCTGGTGTGTATGTACATCATTCTGATTAACATGTAGACTTGCCCTGTAGTTCTGCATATATATTTTCATGTACAGTCGTATTAATTGTGCATTCATGTGCTTTCTGTGCTATATCTACACATGTAGTACTTCTTGCCCTTGCAAAATGCATACAGGGTGCTAAATCACATTCAACTCTATCTGCATTTCTGTCTAACACTGCATGTACCCAACAGACAAATATACATTTCAGGTTTAGATAGAAAGTTCCAGGGTACCATATATAGAATTTACAGCTGCAGATCCTGCAATTATGTGATACATTCACAGTGACTCTGCATGAAGCTGCACAAGTGAATGTCAGTGTACATAGTGAGAGTTCAACTGGCTGTGTAAGATGTGTGTGTGCGACCTAAATTGGTTTCTACTTCTCACTGGTGTGTGTGTGTTTGTATATGTGATAGTAGTACTAACTAGGAACTACAGCATTCATGCAGAGCAACGAGCATGTACCCATATGGTACCTATTTTCCCATTATTCATAATTGTTTCCTACTATATGGTGTCAACATCTGGTGCGTAATACAGCCACAGCAAGCTTACGTGTCTGTAATCATGGGCGATGATCTATGGCCCGGGATTGCTGTGAGCGAGCGTGCATGCAACGGTCACGGGTACACTGGGCAACTGCACTGAGCACTAAGGCAATCACAAATGGAGCACAGGCACTTATATAGGATACCAGACAACATAACAAGGAAAGACAAAGCGGTGCTCACGGCCTGTGCTACAGAAAATACATTCATAGCAATACACTAATAAATTGCATGACATAGAATCAACACATTCAAAGATAAGTGACAGTCACATGACATGAAGTCACACTCAGCACTGTTACAGCGATTTTCCACAATGTTGCAAAGTTAAACCCGAAATCTGTAAGCCGTGTGACAGTCACATCATGTGTGTGTGTGTGTGTGTGTGTGTGTGTGTGTGTGTGTGTGTGTGTGTGTGTGTGTGTGTGTGTGTGTGTGTATGTGTGCATTTTTGTGTGTGATAGATTGTTATAAATTATCAATAGCACTCAACATAGCCAAACTTGAATAATAGCAATGTTATACATTTGTTATGAGCAACATTGAAGACTATATCATCTGTTTGCATATTCACCAGTACAAGTTACACAGGGTAACCAGCGCCAGTGCATGTAGGTAGTTGGAAACAGTGCTGGAAGGCCACCACCACCATTGCATGTTGCTGATGGTACTCACCATAAGTGCAAGTAGAGTAGTTGGGCTTGTTGGTCACAGCAACCAACCACACAAGTTACAGCGGTGAAGGACTAAAGGCACACATTGACTGTTTGCACCATCTGCGGCTTGAGAATGGCCACCAGTGCAAATTGCAGAGGGCCAGGACCAGCATCATGTGGCATGCAAATGGGTACATGTTACATTTGCAATGGGATCCCCGGTCTCTCCGGTAGTTGCCAACATCTATATGGAGATGTTCGAGGATCAGGCACTGAGCTCAGTGCAGAACAGACCAAGATTGTGGAAGAGATATGTCGATTACACGTTCTGCATAATGGAGAAGAGACACATGAAGGCCTTCTCACACACCTCAATAGCCTGCGACCATCAATTCAATTCACTATGGAGACGGAAGAGAACACGACATAATCATATAATTATCTATTTGCTCATTTGATGAAGATTCCTCGACCAGTATTATTGGTGACCTGGCCTGCCGCAACATCTTAGTAGGGGACAATGAGCTACTGAAGATATGTGACTTTGGGCTAGCCAAGGAGACCTTGGAATACACGTCAACTGCTATTTATTTGCTCATTTGATGTAGAACAAAGATTTCTCTAACAGTACTATTGGTGAAGAAGACACTAGCTCCTCCTTCCCTTTGACACAAACACCTGACATTGATCAGCATCTCAATAGCTTCACTGGCTTTGGATTCCAGATTGCTAGTGGAATGGTGAGAGGGTAACATGCTGAGTCAGCACATTAACCCTGGTACTAGATGGTACGAGCTGGCACAGGCATTTCCACTATATATAACCTTTCCTACTGAATGCTGAGTATTTGGTGCTGTGCAGCCAAGAAAAGCTTAAGTACCACAGTGACAGGTCTGTTAACAAAGTACTGACTAAAGGTTGCTGAAAGAAACAAGCTATATATCAAGGTGAGAAGTCATTATCTCACCCTTTATGGCCTTACTTAAGATGGCTAATCCTGAGTCAAAATTGTGCATGTACCCAGTTCTGGTCATCATTATATATACATGCATGGTTTAACTGATTGAATCTGTAAGCAATGAACGTCTTTTTAGTATGTTACTTATCCCACTCTGGTCTAGCAATAGGTGAGCTTGTAGGGAAAACAGCACAAGTATTTCGAGTTAAAAACACGTGGGGCTGTCGCCCCAATTCGAAAATACTTGCTCCCTCCGGTCACTGCTGTGTTATCAGTATATAGTAGCTATTGCAACTAATTTTGTGTAATTCATCAACACACTTGTGAACACACTTCATGGGCAAGAATGAACACGACTGACTGAAGTGAACTCGAATAGAGTCAAAAATTATTTAGACACACATGTGCCCAACGGCACAGTACATTAACTTACGTATTTTATACACAGTTTGCACATTCTCAGTGTTGCCAAAAACACAGTCAAGTACTGCAAGTGCTTTACAGCACATCCGCAGTCATTGCATCGGCTAGGGTTCTGTTGTGGCAGAAGGCAGTTCGCTCGACCGCACTACGCGCACCATCTGGAGGAAATTTCGAAGGGTAACGGTGCCCGCTTACGCTTTAAAGGCTATAGACGTTAGCAAAACTTTGCGTACTGAATTCGTGGGGATCGCCAAGTTCTACCTTGCTCCTGTCACTAAGACAGGGAATTGAAGTCCTTCAACAGGGCGGCCATGATTGAAAGCTTCCTGTGAAACAAGTCGCCGAACTGCTGGGTGTTATCTCGCTGCTTCCTGTATGTCTTCAGACCAGAGGTTGTGTGGTTGCCTGTTCTACAACTTTCGAAGGCAGAAGACGCGTATGCTCCGCGCGGAGCGACGTTTGGAAGCCGGTTTCAAAGTCCTTCCCTCGTTCCTTCCGGAGTGAGAGAAGCCAAGCAAAAGGACGACAATATAAATTCTCTATCTTCAATACTTCCATCGATACAGTATTATAAAAATGCAAGTACAGTAATACTACCTCAGTTTACGTATTATATAATCTGCAATTATGTACTCATAGTGTATCTTATGCAGAATAGTTAATAGGATAGTTAATAGGATAGTTAATGAAATTGACCCTCAGCAAGCTGAAGGTCGATGGACTCCATTACTGGGTGGTGGTGGGACGATCTGGATCGTCTGATGCACATGATGGAGCAGCGGAGCAGGGCAAAACTCAAACGGCAACGTATTACGTATTATATAAACATTATATAAACATGCATGCATTATACATAAATACCACCATACGACAAAATGTCAAAGAGAAAACAATAGTGCTTGCGCCAGCCCTGAAAAGAAAACCAGATTGTTCACGTAACTGCCATGTTTACATTGCGTATTCAAATTCAGTACTGCATGGGAGCATGCATGTAGTGTGGTGAACAATAACCATCTTGCTTGTGAACAGTAGCTTTGTGGTTAAATAAGCAAATTACATGTTATGGTAAGTGATGCGGGTGCATGTTTAACTGCAACTAAACAATCTAACTCACTTTATTCATGCATGGTTTAGTGGTTGATGCTTAATGATGGAGTCTAGAGCTATGTGCCTACATCATCAAATCGTTGCATACGATCGGTACGCGTCTGTACGCGTTGCACGCGCTGTCTGTTCACTCATCGTGGTGGCGTTTTCATCTTTGTACAGAAACGTCCCCACCATTCTTAGCCTTAGATCATCCAAGTACGCTGTATTTCAGTCTTCCTTGTTCCAAACGCCGCTGCTTCAACTAATTTGTAGCCGCCATAATGACGTCACCAGGTCGATAACCGATAACCGATTGGGACAACCAACCCAAAAAGTACTGTACCTCACTGGTCATCGTCATCTATGGCTTAACTATACAGCTGCATAATTAAATTTTGTAATTCAGTATTAAAGATCTATAATAATATAATTATACCTTTATTTGTGCTTATTACTAAGCATGGATCTCGAGACAGTGAATTTTACAGAACTAACGAACGTTCATGCAGGAACCTAGCTGTTGTTCCACTTCTCTCCACAATCTACTAGTGATAGCTACAACAGTACCTAACTTTCAGGTGTGCATGAACATAGTAGTGAAAGGCCTTAGCCCACTGACAATATATAATTATACGTATCTGATATTTATTAGCACATGCCCTACATCCAAGGAGATTATCTTGCTGCACCACTTGGTTTAGTGGTTGATACTTTAGGCTGGTGTCTATAGCTATATGCATACATCATTCTAATAATTATAAATTTACACTGTATTGCTGTATAATATAGTAATAGTTATGTAATAGTTAAATGGCGACCAAGAGGTGTCTGCGCGATTTAGAACTGTGCGCGCTTAAGCTTTAATCGCCAAGAAAAGCTTAAGTGCCACAGTGACAGGTCTGTTAACAAAGTACTGACTAAAGGTTGCTGAAAGTAACTAGCTATATATCAAGGTGAGAGGTCATTATCCAACCCTTTAGCTTGCTTAATATGGCTAATCCTGATTCAAAACAGTTTGCATGTACCCAGTTCTGGTCATCATTATATGTACACGCATCGTTTATCTGATTGAATCTGTAAGCAATATATATTAACGAACGTCTTTTTAGTATGTTACTTATCCCACTCTGATCTAGCTATACATGAGCTTGTAGGGGAAACAGCACAAGTATTTTAAATTAAAAATAAACTCATGGGGCTGCCGCTCCAACTCATAATACACTTGCTAACTTTGATCACTGTTGTCAATATACAGTAACTATTGCAACTAATTTTGTGTAAAGGTTTGTAGGGGAAACAGAAAAAGGAAGCCAGATTTTTCACATAACTGCCATGTTTAAATGCATATTCAAATTCAATGCATACTGGGAGCATGCAATGTGATGAACAATAGCTATCCTTGCTCTGTGGTTGAATATGCAAATTGCATGGTATTCTAAGTAAATTAGCTATACATAAACAAAGCAAGTGCATGTTTAACTGTAGATGCACTAAACAATCTACCTCACTGTATTCATGCATGGTTTAGTGGTTGATACTTCAGGACGGTTTCTAGAGCTATGTACATCATTCTTGTAAATATAAATTTTGTGCACTGTAGTGTGCTGTATATTATACATTTTCATGTAGTAATTTATGTGCATTCATGGGCTTTCTGTGCTATATATTATATATCTACACATATAGTACTTCTTGCCCCCGCAAAGCACAGATACATACATATAGGATGCTCAATTGCATTATAGCTGCCTAACACTGCATGTGTATATATATACACTGCATGTAAAGCAAAATCCTGTTAGAGAATTATAGGATAGCTACTAGCTATAGCATGGTAGCTTCAGATCTTATGTCATATACTCACATTGACTCTGAAGCTGATCAAGTGAATGTCTGTAATGAGAATTGACTCTCTAGGGTGTGTTGCTTCTGTTTTTCTTCCTCATTGAAGTTCTCTCTTCAATTTCATGCTTATAATCTCATTCAATCACATATAATATATAATCACTTAGCATCAATCAGGGCAATCTACATAATGAGACAAGAGTGAATGTTTATACAATCGCTCATGTGCTTCAGTGGAGCATCAATTGCATGAGAAAATGATCCATGGTGATATAACATTTTGTGCTGCAGGTATTCATAGTAAAGCAGAAGTTCATTTTGTCCCAGAGGAGCATCCTGAACGGTGGTGCATCAGAGTGCTCTTCTCCTGACATTTAGAAGCTAATATTGCACATAACCCCTGCATTCGGGAGGTATGTAAACAAGGTGACCATTGTCTACCTATCTTTACTGTTTCACGAATTTTACCAAAATACCAGCATTTACAGTAGCTAGATCTAGAGTGCAAACATGGCCAACTTGACAAAGCAGCATCTACAGTAGGAACTCGTGTTTGAGTGAAAGCAAGTAGAAATAGAAGAAAAGAGGAATCTGGACCATTCACAGCACAATTAGAACTGCATGTTTAAGATGTTCTGAAATTGAGAATGTATAATTTCACTTTGGAACAGCGCACATTGTCATCCTGGATACAACCCGTCAGGTGCTATCATGACAACAGGTGTTTGTAGTATATCAATCGAACCTTCCATATTCCGTTTGTCAGTAGTGCACCCATTTCGGTTGACATGCAGTGACACCACATGGGATTCTTAGGCATGAAACACACGTACCACTGCCACCCCTCACTTCAAAGCTGTATACTACGGTAGTAGGATTGTTTCCTACACATGTGTCGTTAAATATTTTAGTGGTAGTGCATGTTAGGGTGGATTTTATACTGGACGGCAGAGCTGGCATATATATGTAGTTGTGATTTTATGTGAAGAGCCAACCCATGTTTGGCTCTTTGGACATTGATCAGTTCGACCTCAGTGCCTTCAAACAGCAGGATGGGCGAATGTAATATGATCTCTTGTTTGCATCATCTCCTCTGTAATGGATGTGTCAATGTGTATTGTAAAATGCACACACATGCGGCTCACGTATGTCTATGACCATATATATGCAACTCTAAGTTAATTTACTTTGCCTGTACATTTTGGGCATCACAGTCACCTATGCATAATCATGAGCAGGAAGCAATTAAAGTGTATCTTTCTTCCTGTTTACTGACTATATGTTTTGCAGCTGTTAAGAAGTGCTACCCTCTCTGTCTGTGGTACAGCACTCCAGGTTGTTCTCTTTATCTCAGAGGAGCAGCCAGGATGGTGTCTCAGAATGCTGTCCTTATCTTGCTGGCACTGGCCACTTGCAGTGGAATTGTGCAAGGTCAGAGAACAGTAGATACAGATTTTACTGCCAAGAGTTGTATAGTCGGTAGCTATGTACTAAAAAAGGTGGCACCTTGTTAGCTGTACCTACAAATTTTGTATTTACTCGTAGCTACTGCTAGTGCTCTGTACTATTGTACACTGATGTAGCATATCTGCTGTATGTACGTCAAATGCTGTGTAGTAGTAGTAGTAGTGTGTGTGTGTGTGTGTGTGTGTGTGTGTGTGTGTGTGTGTGTGTGTGTGTGTGCATGTTGTGTGTGCAGTGGTCATGAACTCTACCCTAAACTCTTAGTTACGGCAATGCATTCAACTTTATCTGTCACTCCTTCCTGCATACTCTTGCCTCCTCAATCAGGTGTCAATCATGAAGGCAATGAATTCCTGGTTGCATTTGGACCCAACCAAGAAGATTCTTTAGACCCATCTTTGTTGGTGACTACGGATGAAGAAGAAACAGTCTCATTTTGGGTTGCTTACAATGAAATTCTAGGAACAAGGGTAACAGGAGTTGTTATCAATACCACTTATACTGTGCAAAAAGGTGGCGAGATAAGAATAACAATCCCAAGAAGCAATGAAATCTCTGGAAGCTTCACTATTGACCCGTCTAAGACAATCACCATCAAAGCATCTGATGACAAGTTGCTGACAGTTGTGGGAGTCAATGAAGGGTTTGCTTCCACTGATGCATTCCTTGCTCTGCCCAAGATTGTGACCAAGACTGGAACATATGAATACTTCGTTATGTCTGCTGAATCAAGTAACCTCCCAGGATCGACTGCTGCACGATCTTTCTTTGCCATCATCACCAATGAGGACGACACAACCATCAAAATCAATCCCAAAGATCTGATCCGTGTTCCTTTTGCTCCTGGCAGATTTCTCCCTAATCGTGAAACAACTGCTACTATTGCTAACAAAGGTACTCTTATTGCAGGTGTAAGTCGTACGGATCTCACTGGCACTCGGATCACCTCAAACAAACCACTCACGCTCACTAGTGGCCATGAATGTACAAATGTTCCTACCAATACATCAGCCTGTGATCACATGGTGGAGTATTTTCCACCAACAGAGACCTGGGGAGTCATGTTTTTCCTCGTGCCACTGAAGAACCGCAGTGCAGATGGGTATCGCATCATGACTAGTGAAGATAGTACTCGGTGCCAAGTAACATGCAATGATAAGGAGGGCAATCCCTCCCATTCAGAAGAGATCATGTTGCAGAATGCAGGAGACTTCAAACAGTTCATATACAGTAATGATCACTTCTGTTGTGTTGAGTGCAATCAGCCGTGTTTGATGGTGCAGTACAGCTTGAGTTCAGGCTATGATAACAACATTGAGTCTGATCCCTTCATGAGCATGATCCCTCCATTGCAGCTGTATTCCAGGGACTATGAAACCGTCTTCTTTGAGAGCCAGTCATTAGACACTCAAGGTGTACCAGTGCAGTTTGATGTTCAGATGAATTTGGTAGTCCCAGTGGAGTGTAGCCCTAGTGGTTTGCGATTTGATGGAAACCCACTTGTTGGCATAACCTTTGTTGATATCAAGTGCAGTGATAGCTCTGTCTGTGGCCGTGGAGCTCAATTTGACCCAATTGAGAACACAGGAGTGCACACATTGACACACATCACCCCTACTTGCAAGTTCATGTTCACCATTTATGGCTGGGACAGAGAGAACTCCTATGGCTATGTCACTGGAATGGAACTGGGCCCAGTTATTGGTAGGAATGAATTGCACTTTGTTCAAATTTGGGTGAAGTATGCACAGTATATATATATATGTTCTGTTATAGTTATGGTGTGCTTCACATATGTTTTAGTGTAAGTCCAGCAAGTGTGCTAGCACTAATACTGCTGCACTGTGGCTGTCTACAGTATTTATACATAGGCTAATGTGGGGTGGGGCTTCCACATGCAGGTAAATGCAAGCTCATGCAGTCCCGGTACAGCTAGTATAATTCTATTTTTGTTTGGTTGAAACCAAGGACTTGTATACCATAATAATTATTATGTATACTAGTATAAAAGGGATTTAGGAATGGCCAGGAAAAAAAGCATAGAAACAGACTACTCAGCACAATGATATAATTCAAGCGCCCGAGTGCGATAAATCAGCTAAGCGCCCGAGCGGCCATGTTATGATTCAAACAGCAGGGATTAGCGCTTGAATTCGTTCGCTGTCGAATGAATTTACCGAACGAACCTGACAGAAGTAACTATAGAAACCAGAGAACACGCTTTTCTCGGAGCACAAGGCGAAAGGCGAGAAGCGTCGCAAGAAAAAGGCTGTCAGCGGCCTCTCGTACTGAATAAAACGTCGGCGCCGCTTGAGTCGGCACTACGGCAGATGATTAGAAGTCCTGCAAGCAGCGTATGAAGGGAGAACTTTATTTTTAGAGAGTGTACTAGGATTTAAACGACTGGAGAACTTGGGAATGGCAAGACCTACCTTCAATTTCATCCATAAAGTGAACTTGGAAAAGGGAATGTTGGTTTCTCTATCACTAAAGACATTACATGCACAATTACATGTCACTGCCATAAAAATACACATGTGCTAGGCATACATTTATGTTAATGACCATGCTTCCAAGTGCCAAGCACTCATCATTCCAGAGCCAATGTTCATGAGAAAGTTCACAAGGTGATGAATATCAAAGGCATTTTGCTAAAGCAGTAAACAAAACGTTTGTTTAAGGGTGGAAAGTGATTGGGTGAACCAATAAGAGCCCCCCTCGACGCAGTGTGTTATGAGGTGTGAAAGTGTAAACAGTGGCATTATGCGAAATTAGACCACTGCAGCTTGCTTTGATGTATGGCTTCCTCATATAACAAGTACTCTTAGAAATTGGGGTCCATAAGTGTTCATAGAAAGTCTATAAATAGACCACGGCAGCTGCCACATAGGGGTAACAGAACCCACAATATGGGACAAGTCAATGATTCAATGTGACAACTGTGAAGAGTGGTTCCACTTCAGATGTATCGAATTGCCCATCAAGCAAAACGAATGTTACTGTAGTGACTATGCACATTAATTATTACATTTTCTACCTTGAAATTCTACTCCTATCGGCGATCCACTTCGAGGTTGTGCATGACCTCTGATAATGCGCAGTGATAAATGACTAGCTAACTAATCTCTGTCAGCACTGTAACACTGAGCTCAAGTAAGGGTGAAGCAGCTGCTTGTGGGCTGTCCATCTTTAGTTGGGATGGCCAGGGAGGTGATCCCTGTTTACTACTGAGTGGGGCATAGAGATTTCGCCCTTGCCCTTTCACTGTATGGTATCAGTGTATGTAAGAGGCTGGATTGTCATTGTAAGGCATTAATTGCCATGATTATGCATGTAGGTATTTACACTTCCTTCCATTTTGTCCTGTTAGATCTGTAGAGCCCTAGCCCACAGTGGGTGTACATAAAGGACTTCTGTAATACTGTGTTCTGTGTGCATGTACACTGAACAAAAATACATATACCTGTATTGCCACTTGATTTCATGACAGCCCATGACCAGCAACTAGTAATGTAGTACAACTAGTAGTGTGTCTACTAAGTACCAGGGACAATTTAGTGGATGGTCCTCACCGACGTATGCCATGATGTATGCACTGAACCACACCTGCAACCACTGTCAGGTGAGACACTGTCTACTCGTATATAGTGCAATGACTGAGGACAATGCCAGACTAACTGTTGCATCAAGCAGCTTCTGGGGAGGGAGGTTTCAGAGGGCATTTTTCATGTGAGGGTTTGTAACCCATACGCCCCCTCAAACAGAACCCTGCAAACAGCAGACTGCTATCAGCAGCATGGATGCATGAGAGAAGAGGCACAAGTACAAAGAACAACTATGTGAAGTGAAGCATCCTTTGTACCCTAGCTCAGGATTGGCCTGGAACTGAAAGGACTGTTAATAATATTGTGAATGTGTGAAAGGGTGTTAGTTTTATGTGTATGAATGTGTAAATTTGGCTAGTAATGAGCATTAAGTCTGAAAATTAATTAATCAGATTATCTGTTACCTATTCATGGTGAATTGTTTGTTCCACTACAGCCAGGCATCATTTCGCCATGTCCACATATGAGGTGGATGAAAACACTCAAGCACTACAATTAGAAATAGTATCATTCATAAAAGGGGAACATTCTGTGCTCATCAGTTTGAAAAGTGGATCAGCTTCATGTAAGTGAAAGATTTCAGTGAGTTCTGTTGTAGGCTATTGTGACAGTGTATAGAATTTATAACATACAATTTGATACAGTTTCTTTCTAATCATTTGCTCACTAATTTGTGCCATTATTCTACTTGTCACAATAGGAAAAATGCCAACTTTCATTCTGACTATAGCAATTTTAGTGGAATGCAGAGATAGCAGAGTACAAAGCAATGGTTAAACACAGACAGATGGACCTATAAATGAACTCCCAAATGAAATTGTAACAGTTCCAGCAGGTGGATAGTCTCTGCTCTACATGCAGGAGGTAGCTAAAATTTTGACAGAGTCTAGAATAATACCTTTCTGCATAATGGAAGTATTATTATACTTTAAAAAAGGCACTTTGATCTTCCTCTGGATCTCCTTCCTATTGCTTCTTCTTTGTGTCAATCAGACACCATTCCTTTTTTCCACTTTCCATATTTCACCTCTGCCTTCAATGCTTCCCCTTCACGATACGCATATAACTGCTTCCCATCCATATACCTTTCGTCACATCTTTATTTTCTCTAAATTGTTCCAGCCTTGTGACACTGTTCATTCTTCTTAAACACATCACTTCACATTCCTGTAGCTAGCTTTCATGCCTTCTCTGGATAGTCCATGTCTTACAACCTGGAAGGTAAGCACCATCATTGTGTTGAAAACCCTCAGCTTACTAGCAGTCTTCTATATTTCTCTTTCCTCCAACACTTCCTTCCTCATTCGCCCTACCAGTTTTGCTTCAGCCACACGTCATTGTTCTATTTCTGCATCACACACCTCATCTTACATTGATCATTGTTCCAAGGTACATCAGCTTCCTGACAGCTTCACTACCTTCACCGTCGATAAATGCTCATGCAGTTTACCTTCATCTACTGTCCTGGACCAGCTCACTATGCATCAAATCAACATTTCCCCCTAATAGTATGCATTTTCATTCTCCATTTATCCAATTCTTCATCTAATCCAGGTTTCTCAGTGTGGTCTTATCCTTCTTCATAGTCACATTATATCATATACATATGTAGAGTATCATCCTGGTATCATCCACGTAATATTGGCAGTAGTTATATATCTGTACCCCACTGTGCAAGTTCTCTCATATCTCATATGCTTAACTTTTTATACATTCCATTGATGGTTGTTACAGTGGCAACATCATGCACACATGCCTCACTCTTTGGGTCTCAGGATTGAAACTGCATTTACCACTAGATCCCACATGTATTTCATCAGTATGTGGAGCCTCAAACTAATGTAACAAACAGGCACATCTTAGTACATACCTGCAGATGTAGACAATTGCACATTAATATAATGCTACTATTGAAGTTCATTGCTATAATAATGTATGTATATATCAGTGCTAATGAACAATTAAGGTGGAGCACATATATACATGCATCACAGCAGTAGATTAATTCATTGAGAACTGATAATATAATATTGATCCATATCTTCATCAGAACTTAGTGACAACAAACTAATCAATCAATGTGTGTGGATAGATCTAGAATTAAAGGTCTTGTTAGCATTGAAATAATCTCCTGTTGTGATCCTTTCCAGTAACTATCTTATATTCATGATTCATACCTAAAGCACCATAGTGTGGGATGAGAAAGTTCTTTCATAAACAACAGCAATTTGAATAAAGCAAATTCGAGTTTTAAATATTATTATTAGCAAAACGGAGTGTTTATTTGTCATGTAATCAAATAATCTTTGCATGTTAGTTGGAAGTGACTATTCCACACTTGCCGGAAGGGAAAACATCACAGCAGTGTTTTCCTGGGGATGCAAATCTACCTCTGTGGAGATTCTTATTCATCACGACCTCCTGGATGAGGATGAGGAGTTCTTCACTGCAGAGTTACTGTCAGAACCTGATGACACAGACACATCAGCTACCATCACCATTCGGGACACTGTTGTAGTACTGTGCAGTTTTGATAGATCAAAGTACACTGTTTTTGAGTCAGTTGGACATGTCAGTCTGAATCTCAATTGCACCTCCAGTAAGCCCATTCCACATTTGAACTATACAGTACAAGTGGACACAGTGTACGGCATTGGCAATGCATCAGGTGAGTGTTTGTACATGTAGACACATACCATGAATGTGTGACAAGGAATTGTATGGTTTTGTTGTTATGCTACTCATGTAACACTATTGCAGTTGGCCTTGACTTTAAAGGAGGGTCATATGTTGGGGTCTTCACAGCAAATGAGATATCTGCAGAGATTCACATTCCTATTGTGAAGGACTTGATCTCAACCGAAGGCACAGAGTGTTTTATGGTGCATCTGTCAATCCCTTCAAACTCATCGGATGATGTAGTAGTCAGCTTAGGAGATATCCGAGAGGCAACAGTTTGCATTCAAGATGAAATCATTCTATCATTTGGGAAACAAAGTATTCAAGTGGAAGAGGGGGAGAATCTGACTCTGAGTGTTACTGCAAATACAGTCAGTGATGAGGATTATACCATCTCTGTTAACATCACCAGCAACAGTGGTCATTGTAAGTTGAACTACAAATATACTGATCATTGCCTGATGGTAGGCTCATGTATATAGACAGATAACTCTAAGTGTGATATATCTAATGGCAAAAGGCATGGTTTATGCGAACATACATGCTGCCTGTTTGCAGGTATGGATGAATTATGTTGTCAACAGCATTTTCTGAATTTTTCAAGTGGAGAAGACAAAGCAATATTGAATGTTCCACTGGCAAATGACAATATGCCCGAGTGTGAAAAGAAATTCACTGCACGCCTCATTCTTGAAGATGGATTCAGACGTGGTCTAACCCCTTCAGCATCTATCACAGTTATAGATGATGGTAATGTCGATAGTCTGCAACAGTCATATTGCATGCAATGCTAATGATAGTTGCACTCCAAAATGCTCCCAACATTACATGGAAATGACCAAACCAGCTTCAGTCTTACTTGGTTCGATCTGAACAGTTTTTGCCAGTATAATAATATGTGTATACAGCATGGGTGCACTTTAGAGACACTACAACATTCAAACAGCTTCTTGTATTCTGAAAACATTATCCTGTCTTTTGGTGGCCAAATTAACCATAACTACATGTTAGGCTACAACCACAGAACAGCACTAGCACTCTAGGCACCTCATGCCTTAACTGATTCTGTACTGGGGGCATATCAGTTATACACCACCTCAGCTCCACTCCATCTGCAAAGATAATAAACTCAGACACAGCAACATGAAGCAAATGGAGTATAGTAATTACAGGAATTGGGTGCGTAATACTGTGCTAAATGTACCTCCTAATCCATAGTTAATGAACTAAGGGACCTCAAAATTGTATAGGCCTCTGTGTCTACCAGTTTGGACATCATAAGATGTCACATGATATAAGGAAGAAGCCGGAAAACTAACCAATACAAAATTGCCTAGTTTCATACAGTGTCATATGGAATGTATATAATATATACAGGGTCTGTGTCGATGACTATACTTATACTGTAAATTTGATAGATGTACAAGATGAATTCTGTTTTGGTGAAGAGAATACGGAAGAGGCAGTTGAAAGCCTTTTACGTGTGTCTGTGAATATAACTCGGAGCAGTCCTGCTTGTGGTGCAGCTTCCATTTCTCTGAATCTCTTATTCAAAAGCTATGGAAAAAACTTGTGTAAGTGTACAGTCATAAGTCCTGTGTAATTGGTCTCAAGAGAGCAGCTCAAGAGATCCATGCATGTTCTTTCTGTCTACAGCTGTAAACAGTAGCTGCCTGTTCCAACCAATGGAAATGCATAGAAGGTGTGACATTTACATGGAAGGCACAAATATGGACATTGAAGCCAGTGCTGTTTCAGGAATTGTGACACTGAATTACGATGAGCAAGAGATGACCAATTCCTCTTGCAGCCAAACAAATGAAGTCACCATTTACAATGGTAAGAGCGATGAAATGTTTGCAGAGTCTTTTAATACTGCATTTATATATAACTGCACACACCTTCAAACTATACTGTACATTGATATATTAGTTGTGTTAAATTCAAAATTGCTGCTGCAGTCATTTGAACATGTTACATATAGTATAATATAATATTATTTTGTTCATTGTGAAGAAAAAACTTTTAAGCATAAGCGCAGCCAGGCCAGATGAAAGGAGCTACATCCAAAGACCTTAGGCAACATGTCAAAACAATCAAAGTCATTACTGTCCATAGACCTTCAATGCGACATAGGGCTGGACAGAAAGTGGCACTGGTACTGCCGGGAATCAAACCCAGGACATCTGGCTTTAGCTGCAAGTGCTCTAGCCACTGAGCTACAATGCTCCGCCAGCAACCACTCACTTCCTGTAATCTAGCAGCATATTCTGTTCATATCACTATGACATTAGTATTGTCTGAAAATTATATCCCCTTTTCCTCAATGCAGTCCCTGAATACTATTGGAAGATGACAGGCACTGGGGTTAATATCAGTGAGGAGCAAACATCTGTACAATTTGAAGTTTCTGTCATTCGCAGTAGTCTTACTGACCCTAAGGTTTGCACAAGCTCATGCCCTTGTGTGAAGTTCCTTCTTCGCAATCGGAGTGTTGACAGTAAGTTGAGTTGGATATGCACTGGGATCATTTCCTATTCACTGAGACAGCAACATATATATGTGAGCTCAAAGGCTTTGGTGTTGTTCAATAAAGAATGTAGACAACTAGCTACCTAATAGTATTATCTAGGCTCATTAAAATATCTAACTTATTGTAAGGATGTCTGCTTGGCATACTTAGATTTGCTCACACTGGCTAAAGTTTACAATAATAATTTACAGTGAATGGTGTGCAAGAAGCACTCTAAATTTTTGTATGATAGTACTTGCTATAGGGGCTGTGTACATGTACTGTGTAATTCCAATGACTGCATGCAGATGGAATACGGGTAGCGAAATCGATCTTTCATTTAACATTTTGTATTCCAGTTTGTCAATAATTATGGTATTACTCTTTGTACGCGTGCCTTCCATTGCAGGTTCCAAACTTGCACAAGATGGTTGCTGCTACTTTGAGACAAATAGTACCGAAACCACTTGTACTGTGAATATCACAGCTATACCCCCTTCCGCGGTGGGAGGACAAAGCTTACTGATATTGGAGTTGTTACCTTCAGCTTACAACTTGGTGTCCAATCAGAGTCAGTTGTCAGTGTTCTTGGATCGTATTGCGGCAGGTGTGTGGGCTAATTGGATGGCATAACATCACTGTATATATGTATAGGCATTTTGTACCACTTGCTGAAGTATATCAACGTATATGGATACATATGAACACCAAGGACTGGTACGCTCCCAGAACGAAATTTCAATGCGTACATGTTCAATCAGATGAGATATAAGCCAGTTACATCCCGTTTACTCACGTGTTTGATGTTGATGATACTCATGTGATATCCGCGGTCATTGCCCACGACCTTGGATTCATCTCAGCCCAGGCGACAACCCTGATATCACACTTGTACTGGGATGCAACATGACTGCGTAAATTATGTATAGGCATTGTGTACCACTTGCTGAAGGATAACATATAATTATGGATTGTCATTTCTGTGTTCTTGTGCTCATGCAGTCTCAACTAGTATGGTGCCAACACCAGCCAACAGTACTACCACCATCGTCGTTGTGGTTCTGGTTGTCCTGTTACTATCAGCTGGGCTGGCTGTGTTTATCACAACCTGTATCTGGTACAGATCCAGAAAATCTAAAGAACTAAAAGCAGAGAGGTAGAGCGTTGTGCCAATGACATCTATGAAGAAATAGATTTAGCAAAATGCATCATTCGCTAGTTTGATTTGAAGGAATTATCTCACTTTGCATGTACTCATTGTTGTTCAGTATGCCTGGAAGTGTAAAGCCATGAGTATACCTCTAGATCTCTTGGCTGATGCATGCCTTTCCCGTTTGGATCCCGTCCTAGCTAGCCTTTATAGCAGTGGCACAATATACTGTCAGATGAGGACATAGTAAGTACTGTCAGACAATTACAGTCCCTTACTGTGCTATAAAAATTCTATTATACTATCATTCATTTGTGCAGGATGATTCCATCAGCAGTGTACCATACAGGTGGACAGAAAAATGTTGAGGTGCGATTATATTCTTAAAGTGTGCTTGTGTTTTGCACACAATATTAAGCATGCATGTCTTATGCAGCTATGCCAGACTAGTTGGTGCATATTGTGTATGCAGGCACACATGTGCATGAACACACGTGTCCATGAGCGCACAATGTTGGTCATGTTTTGGACAACTTATACAGGTAGTTCAATTCGAAGGAGATGCTTGGGAGCTTTCCAGGAGTGACATTGAAATTGGTGATAAAGTGGGTCAAGGGAACTATGGAGATGTGTTCAGAGGGAAGCTAGCAATGACAGCCATGTCCCCAAAGATCTATGCTTACAAGCAAGAAATGGAGTTTGAGGGACGGTCTTACCTCACTGTTGCAGCAAAAATGCTTCGACGTAAGTGCATAGTGAAATATAGTATTATATGCCAAGGTAGGCATGACTAGATCTGAACTATAATTATTATTATACTTCATAGCAGTGACTGCCTTTTGGTTTCAGATTACAGCAATGACAATGAGAGAAGACTGTTTATGGATGAGATTAATGTGATGAAGAGAGTGTCTGATGGCATCAATCCACATGTCCTGAAGATGATTGGCTGTATTGCCACCACACAGCCAATGATGCTGGTCATGGAGTTTGTTCCCCATGGGAGCCTGAAAGACTACCTCAGAGCAAAGAAGGAAGTTACTGAAGTAAGCAATACTGAAACATGTTTTGTCATTTCTATGTAGGTCAATCAGTGGCAATTCTAACCACAACTATCTTAGTGCAATGCCAGTAACTGAATAGCATTTATATATTCACTAATTTCTCCTTCGCTTTCTGAAGGATGGTCACCAAACATTGCAGGAATACATAGAGGCAAAAGTAGTAAGGTCGATCCAAATATTAAGTAATAGTTAAATGCTGACCAAGAGGTGTCTCTGATATTTAGAGCACGAGACACGAGGGTGCGAAGCGCCCGAGTGCCGAGTGGTCTAAATCTTCAGAGACACCGATTGGTCAGCATTTAAGTGTTATAGATCCAAATGATTGGGCAAGGAGGCGGCAGCGAGTCAGTTTACCTAGCTACTCGTACTTGCGTCATCACGCGTCTTCCAGAAGTAGCTACTCCTAACAGTCGGAGAAAATGTCGTGTAATTCGGGGGTTAATTTGGGCTGTTCATCTCGCAGCGGACATTCCCTACAGGTTGGCAGTGGATGCAGAGCGTCAGCTAGGCGTAAGCTTACTCACTGTTGGTCACGTCAGTCACAGCTTTTCCCAGAGCGGTGTCTTTAACCAAAGCTTGTACCCCAGCTCGTAGCTAACCAGTTCCTTCCTCGGCTTTGGTTCGTAGCCGCATTGTCGCTTTACCCTGTTTCTCAGCAAAACAAGTGAGCCGGGCGAACTGTGCATCGTATATTGTGGCTTTAGCTACTATTGCTTATCACAGCTGCTTTTTCTCTGCTATAGACCACGGGCCTAAGCCACACCCATGCTCTAAATCGGTATTTAGAGCATAGCGCGAATGCCGCGCGTGCCACGCCCATGCTTTAAATCGGCATTTAGAGCATAGGCGCGAACGCCGCACGTCGAATTAGAACACGGCTAGACGAAATAGACCACAGCGCGAAACAACACCCAGGGTGTCTACGACGTTTAGAAACATCGTTTAGATGCACGTTACCATGGCAACGGGATCTATATTGGATTAAAGTCTTTCATCCAAGTTCTTGCATCTTTTATCGTCACCGCCATACCTAAGAGATAGGGTAAAGATCATTGCTCAATTGAGTGTGAACTGTTCTTTCGATCACTTTCCATCTATCTACACATATTGTGATGGCATATTTGATCTCACCAAATTCATCCCAATTAAAAACCACCTCTCTCCTGTGTGCTCTTCAGTCATACAATTGAAGAAGGAGTTCACAACAGTAAATCCATTGCAAATAGATAATTATGTTGTCTATACATTGTCCAAGCACTCAATATAGTCAAACATATATCATACATACTAACTGTTGTGAATAAATTATGAGCAACATTGAAGACTATATCATCTGTACCTTTGAGGCATAGCATAATATGCACTATATAGGCATAGCTGAAGCTCTTAATTAATTTGCCAATGGACAAATTTGAGCTGTCAATAGCACAAGTATATGAGAACATGTGTACTTTAGATGATTTCTTTGTACGTCAACTATCCCATAGCTAGCTGTGTGTTACTATAAGTTGCAGAGTTGATTAGATTTATTCCTTTTGCATGAATATTCAGTTGTTATGTTATAAACTATATTTATATTATCATAATGTATTTTTCAATTTTAGCAGATATGCACACTGTTAATACTACGTAGACGATAGACAATAACTTGAAAATCTTTCATTCCCTGAAAATGTGACAAAACACATGACCCTGCATTGAATTTTAATGTATGGCCATGCAATTATATAATAAGCTTGACTAACAGAAGAAAATGATTCCGACGAAAGAAACAATTAGATAGTTTGACTAACACAAAGAAAGGCTGACAGACTGAATTGGCAATGAGATAATCATATAATTATTTATTTGCTCATTTGATGTAGAACAAAGATTCCTCTAAAAGTACTATTGGTGAAGAAGACACTAGCTCCCCCTTCCCTTTGACACAAACACCTGACATTGATCAACAACTCATGATCAAGAGCTTCACTTCCTTCGGATTCCAGATTGCTAGTGGAATGGTGAGAGTGTAACATAGCTATTATGGTGTGGATCTTGACCGTCAATTTCTCTGCACATGTATAGACTCATTGTAGGCCATACAATTCATGGAACATTGTACATCATATCACATTAACTTACAGGAGTATCTGATATCAAAGGGAGTCCTCCATCGTGACCTGGCCTGCCGCAACATCTTAGTAGGGGACAACGAGCTACTGAAGATATGTGACTTTGGACTGGCAAAGGAGAGCTTGGAATACACTTCAACTGGAAAGACTAAACTCGCACTTCGCTGGATGCCACCTGAGACATTCCTCAGGGGAGAGTTTAGCGAGAAATCAGATGTGTGAGTATTCATAGAACCCTTAACACTCTATATAGTGCATCGAACCCTGTAATGTACAGTGAAGTTACTCCATTCATAGATACATTACATTTTCATATACTTGGTTTTGCAGGTGGTCATATGGTGTCTGCATGTGGGAGATCTTCAGTTATGGTGAGTCTGCAAAAGTATTAGAGTCAGGGTCAGGGTTAGGAAATGTATTTTAACTGGGAAAGCCTTTAGGCCATGGGGCTACTATTCTAGGCACCCAGAAAACAAAGTACACAGTGATGAATTAGATGGTGGGAGGTCATAAATGAATTGCGAAGTGAAGCAGAGAGTTGTAATCAGCTAAGAAGAGAGTAAATTGGACATGCAAATAGATCATTGACTGGTATATAAGCAGAAAGGGTTTGATGGTAGAACTAAAAAACAGAAATAGAGGATACTTCACGAGCGTTAGATGGTCGGGAGTTCCACAGGGCAGCACCATGATAGCTGAAGGCTTTCTTCCCGAAGTTGTAACTTCTATGAATGAAATATAATTAATTTACAAATGGAAATGTGACTACATGTAACTTTATAATTATCCTTTTCACTGTCCAGTCACATGGTACATAATTAGATTATTATAATAATTTGTTTATGCAGTGTATAATCTATTGATTACAGTCATTTTATGTGTATACAATGTTTGCATACATTCATGTATGATTTTATGCCTGCACACACACACACACACACACAAGCACACACACACACACACACACACACACACACACACACACACACACACACACACACACACTCACACACATTCCTGTAGAGACCCATGAATGCTATATAGCTCACATGACATGATTGAGTATGTAAATGTGCATGTTTATTTGCATGCAGGTGATCTGCCTTACAGAGAATTTGGCCACACAGTTATCCTCTCCAGGGTGGTGGCAGGCTACAGACTGGAGTCTCCTGTGGGGTGCCCAGAACAGATGTAAGCTGTACAGTTCCACACACATGCATTAGTAGCTAATTGCCATGAATTCACCTTTGAATGTGCAACTGGTTGTATTATAGTTTGTGATTCTTGGTATATAGCTGGAATGGATATCCCCATGCACATGTAACACTTTACTGCACACGTACTATAACTAGAATACATTAAAGCATGCTCTCTACTGCAGCTACTCTATAATGACAAAGTGCTGGAGAGATGACAAAGAGTTGAGGCCCACTTTTCAGGAGTTGAAAGATGAATTTGACAGTCTCATATCACATGAAGAGAGGTATCGGTACCTGCCCTTGGCCAGTTTAATAGCCGAGACAGACCTTGCTCCAGCTGAAGAATGTTTCGAGGCATCTGCTCTGGATCAACCTGCCACACACATGCAGTGATCAGACACATACTTATATTATGTTTATACAACACTTAAGAAGCAAGTTGCCAGTGAAAATTGTAACAGTTAATATATGTACTTGTTGATTTACACACTATCTTTAAGGCTCACTTCAATGATGTATATAACATATATACAATTACTAAGACATACATTAAAAGCCTCGCTGAACATGTACTAAAACTGAAGGCAGAGTGACTGTAGGAGGGAATTGACTGCACTGTGCTGCCTGTGCAGTACTGACTTGCATACAGAAGGAAGCATCAGTATAAGATCAATATATTCCGGACTGAGCTGAATGGTGTGATACAAAGGGCCTGTGATATACGTATAAAACAACGAAGCAGATCAAGATGTGATGCAGCAGCAGGAAGTCAACGACAGTAGAACACTGTCCCTGTAATTCCTATGTTGGCACAGAACCAATGTCCTAGCAGCAGTATGTGGTCCCCTTTTTCTAAACTTGCTATATATTATATCTACACAATGTCATGCAGTACTTCTTGCCCCTGCATATTGCATATAATGTTATATAGGGTGCTGAATCTCATTATAGCATGCATCTCTGCCTAACACTGCATGTATCCCACAGACAAATCAAATTAATATAAAATTTAAGGCAAGAAAGAGAGCTAAAGGTTAGCAACTATGGTAGCTGAAGATCTTATGTCCTATATTCACATTGAATCTGAAGCTGATCAAGTGAAAGTCTGTAATGAGAATTGGCACTCTAAGGTGTGTGGCCTCAGTTTCTCTTTCTTGCTAGTGTGTGTGTGTGTGTGTGCGCGCGCGCGCGCGCGATTTTCCGGCTAAAGTTATTTTCAGCTACCTTAAATGTTGTATTCAATGGCACGTGTTCAAAGTACTACCGTATAGCAGGAAAATTTCGCGGAAGAAAATTTCGCGATTTCGTTCAAAACCAAACATTTCGCGGTTTTAATTTCGCGATTTCCAACCTCCAAAACATCTCTTTGGCAGGCAAACTACTTAGTTGAAGGGAATTTTTGAGCACAGAACCGTAAGATAGCACTTGAATAGCTAAACCCACTTCTGCGCTACACGGCGGCCAGCTTATTATGACGTTTGCATATAATTATAATGATTGGTGGAGCAAAATTCGCGAAGGAAAATTTCGCGAATTTGGAATCTACCTCTCGAAATTTTCCCGCTATACGGTAGTTATCTCACATGGTGGCGAGGGCGTTCGCTAATTTATCACACGAGGGCGCGAAGCGCCCGAGTGCGATAAATTAGCGAAACGCCCGAGGGGCCATGTGATAACTGGTTTGTTACAGTTCGAACAGAAACGATTTGCGCTTGAATTCCCTTGCCGTCGAATCATTAACCGAACGAACTAGACTGAGAATAAGAATAAGAGCCCCTTTCAAAGAAGTGCGTTATAAAACAAACAATGCGTTATACGCTTCCAAATAAGGCAACTGTGCGTTATCCAGTGCATTTGCCAAAATAACGCACAGTTGCTTCCTTTGATGTAGGGCTTCATCATGTAACAAATTCCAAATAGAACCCACCTAAAATTTTCCAAGTGTGCTGGTGATCCATTTTTTCAGCACTGGTAGAGGTAAGTATGGAGGTTTCCAAGTTTGAAGTCAAAAGCATGTTTGGCTTAGTAAATATAAGCATTCAAAACTTGTTTTCTGCATACATTACATAGGCAAGGGGGCACCCTTGCCTACGTAATGTGTCAACTTTGGGCGCTTATACGTATTAATTTTACCAAGCCAAATATGCTTTTGGCTTCAAACTTGGAAATTTCACTACTTACCACAACGTCTACCTGTGCTGAATAAAACAGATCACCAGCATGTTTGTAAAATTTTAGATGGGCTCTATTTGGAATTATGAATATGTGCCATTACTCTGTCACACTGGCTGTGCTGGAATACTTTGCCAATGCACTTGCAGGGTCTGATTATTGTCAACCTTCAAGATTCTCAATCCATGAACTTTACAGAGACTTTCCTTTCCAAGCAAGCCAGAACATGTAATCTACATTATTAATGATGAGATATTTGAGAGAAGGGGAGTACTTTCGTCTTCGAATCATTGCAGTTCGTCCCATTGGACAAGCAAACAAACTGAGATAAGCACTTGGCAACAGCACTCAACACAGCAGGCTACGGGCAACAGGTCACGGCAAGGTGGGCTTTCCCAGCAAAACACCTAGCAACAGGAAATAAATCAATTATAACACCTTCAGTCGAGATATGTCTTATTGATAAGCACTCCCCCCATATTGCGACACTGATATGCAGTCATAACTTGGCAACAGTCTCAAGAAGGCACTATACTAGTGCACACTTTGTCTTGCAGAACCAACAGCAATGGCAAAAGTACTAGTTATAACATGGGCGTGAGGTAGTCTCGTACCCAGCCCACTTCTGGCGGGTATAAATGCAATTCAGAAATAGAAGTATGCGATGTAGACACCTTGCTGTCCCCTGTGTCCAAAATGTGTCCCCAGGTGAGCCCAAGCTATTTCGCCAAAACTTTCCTCCATGGCCTATGTGGATGGCCCGCTACATGTACCGCACTCACACTTTCCAGCCATTCTATATACACACTAAGTGGGGCTGGCTCAGGCTCGCCCCATTACTACTTAACACACTGTGATTTAATGTACACTTTGATGTATACTTTGTGTACACTTTGATTTAATGTATGACTTCATCATGTAACAATGGACATTTCCGCTAGAAAGTGTTTATGTGTAAAGCTCTTTCATTTCTATATAAAGAGTGATTTGTGCATATACTAGGACAACCATTGGACCTTAAGAATTCTGCCCTTACCATGCTTAGAGCTGTTCCGTACCAGCTATGCCTCCTTCTCCTTGCCGTACTGACCATGTCTTGTGCGGAAACAGGACCTGCCGGTGAGCTGTGTGGAATGCTTTGGTGTTAACTTGTATATACATTTCACAGAACAAAAGGACATTCTGCTGTGAATAAAATGTGTGCATCATTGATGCCTGTGAATAGTCTCTGTGAATCCAGCTGGATACTAAAGTTTCATCATCATGATCATCATCATCATAATGAACGTTTGTCCCCAGGTCTGGGGGTCGTTCTAACACCAACAAACACTGATAATAACAGGAACAGGGTTTAAGTAGTTCTGTACTGCTTACGATGTCACTTGTACTCTAACTTCCACTTCAGAACACGTCTCGCCACCTCTTTCTGGGTCTTCTCTGGGACCTTCTTCCTTCCACCTCTCCCGTCATTATTTGCTCAACCAGACTTCCTGGCTTCTCTGTCCCTTTCACCCTAGCTCCAATTCTCCCTCCTCTCCTGCACGTCTCCACTATTGATCTCTGTTGTAATATGCTCACTTCAAATACAGTCAAGCCTAGTCACTCCTGCTGCCTTCCTCAAGACACTCATTGTGGTTGCCTGCAGCCTGGCCTTTTCCCTCTCTCTCAACACCCATGATTCACAACCATATGTATTCATATACTATTGTCTATTCCATATCTTATTATAATGGAGCTAGGCCAATTATTTGTCTGCACTAATCTTCAAAATGGGACCAAGACAGTCGTTGAGCTGACAGTGTGCTCTTATAAGGACTTGGCACACGCCAGTATGAGGAACCAAGCCAAGTAATATGACCTAAGGGAAATGGTGAAGGCTGCGCGCCACACATGTCACTTATGGCAAAGTGAGCTTTTGAACTACTTCATGCTCTCTGTAGTAGTCCAACACAAGCAGTTGTAAAGCTGTACTTCCAACTGGCAAAGACATCTCTAATTGAATCCCTCACATTCTGGTGCTCCACGAAAAATGTAACAGTTAATTTAACTTTAATTTATTCATTTTGCTGTTCAACCTCCCAATCCCACTTTTAAGTATAGTTGAATTTCAATTTTCAATTATTTCTGGTACAGTTTCAATCTCCACATGTAACACACACTGTCTGTTTCCAAGCACTTTCTTTGATGTCACATGTTGCGCTAAGATGTGTCTTATTCATTGACAGATTAGATTGGCACTGCATCAGTTTTGTGACTCCTCAATCCTTGTAACCACATGTTGTGGGTTGTGTATAATAATTGAGTAAAACACGTCTTTGTGTGTGTGTGTGTGTGTGTGTGTGTGTGTGTGTGTGTGTGTGTGTGTGTGTGTGTGTGTGTGTGTGTGTGTGTGTGTGTGTGTCTTGTGTGTGTGTGTAATTGGTATACAAGTATGTGTTTAGACATGACTGTGATGCTGTCAACATGCACACAAGTGCATTATGTAAAGACATGCTACAATATCGATGTGATGACAGCATTAATGAATTCATTCTGACCATATGATATCATTGCTAATTGTAAATGAACAGATCTTAGACTACTTTGAGCATGATGTGTGCAGCTGTCAGTTGCTAATTAAGCAGTGTACTTTTGTGGAGGATATAAGGAAGTATATTAATCATGCTTACATGCACTAACGCAGTTAGCCTTGTAAGTATGTAATTGTAGGAAACATTTAATCAGAGTTGCTGAAGAGCTGGTTCATAGTGGAAGAAGGAAGCTGCTTCCTCTTAAGAATGAATTTAAATTTGTGATACTGCAAGGATTTGCCAGTACTAGCCAGTGCAACACAACACTTGCGTAAATGAAATGAATGGGTTATAGCAGGAATTAATGTGATTCATGTACTGAGGGCAACATCAGAGGAGAATATGTCTATAGTTATCTATGCAGGTGTCTCAGAGTTGATTATTTTACTAGATTAGGTGTATTTTTAATACTCAGCACAAATAGATTGTTGAACATAGCAGTTTGATAGCAACTTTTTCAGTTATCTAATTATTATGTATACACTGCAAAGCTAATATTATGGGGAATTGGTCATATTCTCAGTTTTCAGGCACACACAAGTCAATTCGCATTCTGAATGCACCTCATTTTAACCATCAGCCAGCTACATCATAGCTAGTTTGTCTTATAGTTAAAGCTATTGTTTGCTAATGCAAATAATTATATATATATATATAAATATATTATATATACGTAGGTCTATTTACATGGGAATTACCCATGCAATTGGTGGTTAGCAACTGACTAATTAACATGACCTCAGACTATATGCAAATTGCCTTCTATATACATCTAACAAGATAGAGTAGCGATTCATCACCACATCTAGATATTGGTAAGTGGAGTTTCTTAAGCGTTAATCATGTGGTGGAGTTTTCCAGTGAGCAAAATGTTATGGCCCACAAAGGGCCTTCTTCAGTTGCAAAGGGGGTACAAAAACAGATCATGCAAGACAAGTAACACAACAGAATAAATTGGGGTGGCAAGTGTACATGTGACAGGACATAATGAGGCTGAATAAATTAAAAATAATAAATTAAAATTGAATTTAATGTCAATCAATTGAAATTTTTGCCATAGCCACATTAGTGCCTGTCATTGTTAGAGGGGGGGGGCTGTCCTGAGAGAAGACCAGTGTCAGAATTCATGGCATTGAAGCTTCTGATGTGTAGGGCTTCCTATTCTAAACCAGTCTTCATCATGGTCAACACCTGTTGCCTCATCCCACTGGATCTTGTGATCTGTGCTCCACACATGTCTTGTGACAGCGTTGTTCGGGGCAGCTTTCACTACAGTTCTATTGTGCTCTTCCAATGCAAGTTTTCATCTATCTTCCTGTCTCTCTGACATAAACTGAGCCACATTCACAGGGGACATGGTACAATCACACCTATGTTCCTTTGGGGGAGTCAGAGCCATGGCAGGACTCTTCAATGTTGAGGAGGACCTGAAGGCAGTCTTAATGCTTGAGGGGGGGGCAGACCAGGTGGATCCTTTCACTAAGGCCTTTGACATAGGGCAGCACCAGCACCTTCTGTTATATTCATTATCCTCTGCATGTGGGGGAGGGGGCATCTTTGCTTCTTGTTGAGTATCATAGCTGTGACTGCATAAGGGTATTCATTTGCCTGAAATACATTCGAAAGTTAGTTCAGTTCTTTCTTGAGACTGTCTCCTGTGCACACCAATTCTACATTCGGCTTAAGACAAGAGACAGTCTGCTGAGCTACTCATCATGCAACTGAAAAAGACCCTTTTGAGGCCAAACGTTTTGCTCATTGGAAAAATCCACCACATGATTACCGCTCAAGAATCTTGCCTAACCAAAACTCTAACATGTTTGCAGTGCATTGAATGCTGTATTATGTGGCCTTTCATTCTATAGACTGCCCTTTTACCTTTTTCTATGTGGAGAACGAAATGTCTTGTGTCCGTGAATGCCCCAGTGGCCTTGTGGGAGACCACATCACTGGAAGATGTGAAACATGTGAGAGAGTGCATCTATAATATTATGCACAGTGCCAGTACATGCACTATGCAAAATACCCTACCAAAGCACCAAATTACCACTTTCATGTGTACAAACACACATGTGTATGTAGTACATGCACTATGCACATATCTACACATGTGCTTACATTATTATGATATTATATGCAGTTGAATTTGCCAGGACCAGTATCCATTATGCGGCCAGTTCTTACAGTGAGTTGGAGAAGGAAGTGGTGTGTAATCTGTGTCATGATAGAGCCTATTGGATAATGTCACTTACTCATTGTGTATACGTAAATGCATGTATATCTGTATAACTGCAATGGAGTTGCAAAAACTTGAATGAAGTGTAAATGTTGTGTGTGTATATACAGTTTGATATATGTACACTTCACATCATTAGTGCATTCTTGCTCTCGTAGGAACACTTGATGGTACAATTGTTGCATTCAATGCAACGAGCTACAGTGCCATCATCTCTAATGATACTCCTGCTCAAGCTCCAGTCCTGTCTGTTGGCTTGACGGTGGATGGGAATGAGACATATTCACTCAGCCCTGTCCAAGGAGTTTCACAACCCTCATCTCCATTTGAAATTCAATTCAGTGGAGAGAGAAGAGGAGAGATCCAAACCAGACAGACAATTTTTTCCTCTCAGATTTCAAGTTATGTATTCAGTGTCAGAGCTCAGCTGACCACTACTATATCCATCACAGCTGATGTTTACATCACAATAGTTGGAGAGCCATTGAGTGAGTGAGAATGCTCCACTGTCTAATGTGCATAATTCTAATAGTACATGATGATTGCTCCAAATGTACATAGTCCCTCAGTGGAAGTCTTATACTTTGATTCGAGTCATGTGTCCTTCCTTACGTACATTCATACTGTTTACCAACTCTTACCTACTGTAAGGTGTTGTCATGGACATGTTTGCATATCATCTGTTATGACACTACATATTATACTTGTACTGTTAAATTTGTTGGCATGAATATTTACACAGTTTAAGTGACAATGTAGTCTTTACACAAGTGTATAGTTTGCATGTAGTGGACCATGGGTAGGCATGGGGCTCTGCTGTAATCTACTTGCACAACTGTGTTCATAGAATTGAATCCACATCATCATTCTGTGCCACTATTGCAAACATAACACTACAAAAAGTGGCTTGTTTTACCAAGTATTGCTCTTGGCAAACTAGGGATTATTCACAGAGTTTACTATGCATGGTAAACTGCAATGAATATCATTAGTGGTCGTTTTACCATGTTTTGCCATGTGTTATAAACTCAAACGCCAATTAGTCATGTTTTACTACTGTGGATAAATTCTAGTTTGCCAAGAGCAATACTTGGTAAAGCAAGCCACTTTTTATAGTGTAAGATACCACACTACCACACCACATGATCTACATTGTGCGAGACAGGCTAGAAATTGTGAAACTACTGTATTATCAATATGGGTCACATAAGGGCACATATTTAGCAGGTCATCTTTGTTGCCCATGCTGCTGTATTAAATTTATGTACAGGTAGACTTCTTTTGTGTCCTCTTCTTTTTCAGTCACACTGACATCTCATCCCACCTCCACAAATGTCCAAGAAGGAGAAATATTACAGTTGGAGTGTAGTTACACTTTCTATAGGGGAAACAGATTTGAAGCTCTCTGGTTCTGGGATGGAGAAAAATTGCATAACGGAACAATTATTGGTTCTTCCCCAATTGTGATCACATCTAATGACAGTCGCAGCATACTGAGACAAGAGAAGGCTTCTGTGCATCTCAATGACACTACCTTTACATGTGGATTTATGTCTGAGCGTCTTGCTGGTGGAAACTTAACCAGTGAAGCTGCTTTGGTTCAGATAAGTCAGTGGGCCTTACAGATCTATAGTCGTTCTCATACATTCACACACACGCACACCTACACACACACACACACACACACACACACACACACACACACACACACACACACACACACACGCACACACACATAAACACACACACACACACACACACACACGCACACACACATAAACACACACACACACACACACCACACACACACACACACACACACACACACACACACACACCACACACACACACACACACACACACGCACACACACACATAAACACACACACACACACACACACACACACACACACACACACACACACACACACACACACACACACACACACACACACACACACACACACACACACACACACACACACACACACACACACACACACATAAACACACATACACATACACATACACACACACACACACACATAAACACACACACACACACACACACACACACACACACACACACACACACACACACACCACACACACACACACACACGCACACACACATAAACACACACACACACACACACACCACACACACACACACACACACACACCACACACACACACGCACACACACACATAAACACACACACACACACACACACACACACACACACACACACACACATAAACACACACACACACACACACACCTGTCCTGTCCTGTCCTGTGTTATGGCTGCCGTAATCGGCCACGCCACCCCAAAATTGGGGCAAAGCTGAGAACTTCCTCATGTCTGGTCCTGGGGTTGGCAAACATGTACTGCAAAGCCACCTCGGCTCAGGAACCACCTGTCACATGTGTCGCAGTGTACTGCTCCTTTCTGCTCGCTAATGGGCTTCATCCTCTCCTTGGTACACTTGTGCCTCTTCTTATCTCCTCTACGGAAGGTCCTCTGGCACGTGTCACACGTGACGGGGTGGCCCTCTGGTGCTGCTTGATGCATTACATGGGAGGTGCGTGCAAGTTCCAGTCCAGTGTTGCAAATAGCTTTCCAGTCATTTCTAGACGTCGTAGCTGCCTTGTACCATTCTTTCTCGGTCACACCGATAGCTTTTAGGTCATCATTAATCACGTCTCTCCATCTCTTCTTTGGGCCGCATCTCGGTCGTGGTTGGCAGAGCCATCCAAAGAGAGCTTTTTTTGGTACTCTGCTGTCTGGCATGCGAGCCAGGTGACCTAGCCACTGGAGCCGTCGTTTTGCAATCTTTGTTGTGATAGTCTCCATGTCTCCCCATTTTTGGCGCAGTTGATCTGAGGTGATACAACTGGTCCATTGCACGTGACTACTGATTCCTAGTACAATTCTGATACATCTGTGGTGGAATACATCTAACTTCCTGGAGTGCCTCTTGAGTAGTGTCCAACATTCAGAGCCATATAGAAGGACAGACAGCACGCAGGCACACACACACACACACACACACACACACACACACACACACACACACACACACACACACACACACACATAAACACACACACACACACACACACACACACACACACACATAAACACACACACACACACACACACACACACACACACACACACACACACACACACACACACACCACACACACGCACACACACATAAACACACACACACACACACACACCACACACACACACACACACACACACACACACACAGCACACACACACACACACACACACACACACACACACACACACACACACACACACACACACACACACACACACACACATAAACACACACGCACACATAAACACACACACACACACACACACACACACACACACACACACACACACACACACACACACACACACACACACACACACACACACACACACACACACACACACACACACATGCATGCATGTGCATCTTGCATGGTTATTTACTGTATGGCAGCTTGTTAAATGTACTATAAAAATTAAATTCTTTATGGAAGCATGTATGTATGCCTATACTTATGTACATGTGCTATACAAGCTGGTGCTCTTTGTGCAGAAACATCTCATCCATTATTATTTAGTGAGTTTATGTTTAGTTGCATTAGTTGTACAGGTGCACATCAATCTTGGTCTTCTGCCAATTTTGACACAATTACTGTATATACTAACCAATATTGGTTTAAAGTGGGAATATACTGTACTTTGATTGTATTGAAAGTGGGGTAAAGGATTAGATGTGGTAAACGTTACAGAACAGATAATGGTGAGTGTTTGGAGACATAGCTTCAACATGTACTTTATCATTCTGATAGCCAGGACAAATGAGTTGTGCAGTACGTCGATATAACTTAGTTGTTTAAATGGACACACACATGAGCAGTGCTTCTTGATTGGTTTTCCATGCTGCAATATTTGAAATATAATTAAGCTATTCAAAGAGGTAACTCTGAAATTTAGAGCATGAAGTACAAGAATGCAAAGCTATATACTCTGATTCCACTGGACATTTCCCGAGGACTTTCGCATCTCTATTTGCAGCAGTCCAGTGTACCAAGCTGGAGCCAACAATGTCTGCGAGCTGTCTGACGGCACCCAGGTGTATTATATTCTGGAAACACTCACTAGGAGAGTCCTACGCTACTCACCCTCAGGTTGCTGGTCTTCCAAATAAATATACACCGGCATGCCGTGGTATATTTTTTACGTAAATTATATTCAAAGGTAGTTACATAAGTATGAATGTATGTACAGTGCTCAAGTGACAGTGCATGAGGAATAATACTATCATCACAGGCCATGTCTATGCAGATAGAATTGTATAAATCTCCTCTCACCAATATATTATACTATATTATGTTAATCACGTTTCAGAGCTATCTACTTGCGTCTACATGGTAGCGGAGTCAATATACCAAACATACTATACCAGTTGTGGGTTTCTTGGCTGGAGCAGATGTAGCAGAAGAAGGGTATAGTAAGTTATAAGTTTCTTGTGTGTGTGCGTGTGTGTGTGTGTGTGTGTGTGTGTGTGTGTGTGTGTGTGTGTGTGTGTGTGTGTGTGTGTGTGTGTGTGTGTGTGTGTGCGTGTGTGTGTGTGCGTGCACTGTGTGCATGTGTATGTGCGTGTGCGTGTGTATGTGAGTATATGTGTATCTGTGTAAGCAACTACCTGCTTAAAGCAGTGCATCCAAAATCAATCAACACAACAGGCGAGATCCTTTCAAACCCCTGCTCATGAGTTACATAGTGATTGGTAATGCAAAGTACCAAAACACTTTGAGACAATGTCATACTCCAGAGACTGCGTTATTCAAGAACAGTCAGATATACTCTCTCCTTATGTATTCCCTGACCACTATGTACCACTGCTGTCACCATGTATATACCAAATTGCTGCCACTGTTAAATTTACTGATTTCTTTCATCGTACACCATGCAAATTGTAGTCAACAAATGCCTATGAGGACCATAATACTCAGTACATACTGCCCAGTGTACAGTCACATTCAATGAAGCCACACTCATTGATGATGCATGCATACAAACTTGTACAGGTTCTGCCTCGATTCATTAGACAACAATCCTTGGGAATACCTCTCTCATACACTTGTACATCTCACTGTTATTTTCTGTTTGATCAAGCTGGTATTTAGAGAAGTACCCCCCCCCCCCCCACCTCTTCTTATGCCTTAGCCAGCTGAGAAGCCATCACTTCAATGATGCAATTTCTTGCTTCCATAATCTTCATTGGAAATCTAACAATTGTAGGACACTCACAGCAATTACTTCAAGGTTAAAAGCATCTTTGTATTTTGTGTTTTATAATTGTTTTCTTTGCAGCTATGTGTTAGTGGCAAGTTATCAAACTTGCTACAAGATTAGAGCTGATTGCCGGGAACGGTGCTGTAATGGATTCCAGTTAAACAATGGAAACTGTGAATGTAAGCTCTTTAGTGCACCGTGACGCATTGCTAACTTTTCTGTTCAATACAAATGCAATACTTACTGTATGTGGTTCAAATACTACTAAAAAACATGCATATGCATGGTAGTAATGTTAGCATAGGATCTTAAGTATTATGGGCAGGTTTGTTTTTGGCATGCCAACCTCAAACCAGTGCAGATGTAGGTGCCACCTCATCTTCGTGACATAAAAAGTAAAGTCTTCTGGCTTCTGACAATCATGGCATAGCATAGTTATGAAGGCATTAGCAAATGGCCCACAGTCAATTCCCTTTGGTTGCTTTTGCACATTCGACCACTCAAGAGGGATCACCATTTCTTCCATTTGCAGCAGTGCAGAGCCTTGCCTCTTCATAGGGCATCAGCATCAATCAGTGCACATTGGAATAAGATGCAACAACAACAAGCAACTTACACATGAGCACAATTGTGAACTGTGTTCCATGTCCATGTGCAGGTTGCATATTGTTACTGCATCCTGCTCCAACTTGTGCCAATCAATGCTGATGTCTGCCCCCTGACCTTTAGCAACTTGCACTAGTCAAGTGGTATTTTACCTTCCATCAACTAGCACAAAGAATCAGCTTGCACTTGTGGAGCTATCCTCTGTGACTTGTACTGGTGTGTCTTTTTCCTAGAAGCACTAGTCCATATACTGCATATATACACATTTGTTAACTTGCACTGTGTGGAGGTATACATAATACTACTTACTTTATATAATATTTCTTCTATACAGTGTGTTCTCAGCGTCTGAATGCTATGCTCTATGGCCTATCATTCTACAGACTGTCCTGCCACCTACTATGTGAATGATACACTGCCTTGCGCCCATGAATGCCCGAGAAGCCTGGTGGGAGACCACATTACTGGAAGATGTGAAACACGTGAGAGACTGCATCTATATGCACAGTGCCAGTACATGCATGCACTATACGTATATAGATAGCTCCTCTTTCATAATTGCACAATACATAACTGCCAAAACACCATTGATTATACCAATTACATTCATGCACACATAGCCATATGCACATAATTATATGTGCATACAGAATACAGCATACACTACATGCAAATATGCACACTTATGCACCTGCATGTATATATGGCAGTCAGTTGATGGCTCCATGTATCTGGATGTTTCATATAATATAACATCTACCATTATTGCACTACCACGTAGTTGAATTTGCATTGGCCAGCAGCCATTACCCTGACAGTTCATATAGTGAGTTGGAGAAGGCATGAGTACAGTCTGTGTCATGTTTGAGCATTTGAGAAGATTGATCATTACACTTACTTATTGTGCGTATACATGCAAGGGCATATAGCCGGGGGGGGGGGGGAGGGGCGGGGGTTCAGATGAACCCCTCTCCCTCCTGACTGTGGCCATGAATTATGGGCATGTAGCTAGAAATCTGGCACACACGCCAGCTAGCAGACATTGTCTCTTAAGCGGTAAACGGTTACGTACCAGACCCCACCCGTTCATTGGTGGCCATTTATTTATGACATTGTATGCCCTGGATATGATTGTATGTTAATTGCATCACTGCTATGTGTGTGTGTATATGCATTTAGTTAAGTTATGTATGACATATATATATACACTCACATCATTAGTGCATTCTTGCTCTTGTAGCAACACTTGATGGTACAATAGTTGCATTCAATGCAACAAGCTACAATGCCATCATCTCTCATAATACTCCTGCTCAAGCTCCAGTCCTGTCTGTTGGCTTGACGGTGGATGGGAATGAGACATATACACTCAGCCCTGTCCAAGGAGTTTCACAACCCTCATCTCCATTTGTAATTCAATTCAGTGGAGAGAGAAGAGGAGAGATTCACACCAGACAGACAATTTCTTCCTTTCAGATTTCAAGTTATGTATTCAGTGTCAGAGCTGAGCTGACCACTACCATATCCATCACAGCTGAAGTTTACATCACAATAGTTGGAGAGCCATTGAGTGAGTGAGAATGCTCCACTGTCTAAAGTATGTATACACATACATACAAACTAGTGATTGCTGTGCTCCAGCCAGATCTAGATATAGTCCCCTCAGTGTTGTTGTTCTATCCAACCATACAGTGCAAATGACAGTATGTTTGTACATAGTTATTTATACCATTTAATAATGGGGCATGCAGTATAATTATAAGAAACACTATAGAAGCACTTCACAGTGCATGTGTATACATTTCACTACTGTATATGGTACACTACATTGAGGATTTGCATTTTACGTACAGTACACAACATGCAAACTGATAGGACTGCTTGTGGGTGACACAAGTACCTCGTGGGACAATTTACTACTCAATTGCAAATAGAACACTTAGTTTGAGGAGGTCCTTCCACTGTCCACTGTACACAACTTAGCTAAACTGTATCCAAGGTATCCAGTTTGGGTCAGGTAATTAATTGTATTCTTTCTAAAGTTAAAGGACAAAATGAGAGCGCAGTCACATAACCTTTGACTGTTTTACTGCTAAGCCTCTTGAACAGTTAGTTTCATTTTTGCTCCAGTAGTGTAGTGTCCTTGTCTTATGCAGTCATTGCACAACTTATGGTTATTTAGATTAATTGTGTTTATGCTCAACAAGCTTGGTCCTGTGCCAAATTAATGCAATTTAATAATAATTATTGTGGATGGAATGCATTTATAAAATGTCGAAATACTTGGGTGTGCTTGGGGTTAGATGTGCATGTACTAAATTACCATATGAAGTTGAATGGTTTATACATTGCTACTGCAGACAGTTATCATTTCTCTGATACCGAGTATGAGATATCTGAGGTACAGCAGGAAGTTACACTGAAGCTGGTATCAACCTTACCAGCTAAAGAAGAGCATTCCCGGACTGTAAAATTGAAGAATGGATCAGCTGCTTGTAAGTTACAATGTCTTGTGAACACAAACATGTCATTGCAGTATCAATTTGCCACTTTGGTGCATACAAACGAAAACTATACAATTTTATCATAATATTATAATACTGCTGTTGCCACAAACCGTCATTCAGGAGTACATAAATGTCTGAAAAATTTCTATAATTATTCTTGTATACATGCACTCCTGCTCCATTATTGTAGGATTAAGTGCTTACCCTTTTACTACTGACATTATTGTGGCAACATTAAATTTTTGTGTACAAAATTGCTGGGTGACTGATGTTTTAGGCTCCTTGAAAGTATACCTATACATTACTGCATACTTACATTATTTGAGATTACCTGAGGATCTTTGCAATTATTTTGCAATAATCCCTTTGCATGAGATTTCAACTATTGCTCCTTTACTGAGCAAGGTACGTACTTTCACCTGTAGGGTTCCAATGTCACTGTACAATTTACCTCATGACAGTAGTACATTTCTGTGAAAATTTGTGTCGTTAAAACACGGCAGAACACAATTTTGACTTAATTACACTTAGTTGCAGCTGTCTCATTGTCACAAATCTATTTGTGCTCTGCTCTTACACTAGAGAGAGTGCTGTTTGCATGCTGTTAATGCCACACTTCCGGATCCGCTTTGCACTGGCATAGTATACTGCCCTATCCAAACAACACTACAGTCTACTTCGCAGACACTAATGCAGCAACGGTACATGTGAATACTAGATGGATTGAGGCAACCACAAAATTTATACACAAAAATACTTGGCCTTTTAGCATTTGGATCCCATGGAAAATTAAAGATGACACCAAAGACTCTTCTGTATTCTACTCTACTCTGAGTGTCACTTTTGTACACATCAATATCCTCCCTAGATGGGATACAACCACTTTATATGAGCCTCACACTAGGTGACTGTCCAATATTCTGTAAAGCAACAGCTATGTATTCAGCATACATCATGCATTCTTATACTGTATGTGATGCTTGTACCATGTATATTAGCTGATGCCATGAATGTACATGCATTTATGTAAAATATTTACATTAGTTGGAAGTGACTATACCACTCTCACTGGAAGTGAAAGCATCAGAGCAGTGTTTTTGAAGGGAAGCAATACTTCAACTATGAAGATTCAAATTCACCATGACCTATTGGATGAGGATGAAGAGTACTTCACTGCAGAGCTACAGTCAGAATCTCTTGACACAAACCCATCAGCCAACATCACTATTCGGGACACTGTTGTAGTACTGTGCACTTTTGATAGCTCAGAGTACACTGTCTACGAGTCAGTTGGAAATGTCAGTCTCACTCTTAACTCCAGTAAGGCCATTCCACACTCAAACTATACAGTACTAGTGGACACAGTATACGGCATTGGCAATGCATCAGGTGAGTAGTCATAAAGGATGTCATTGAATGCTTACATGCATGTGTGTCATGGAAGTGTGTGATATTGTTTTGCTCACTGACTGCATTGCAGCTGGTCTTGACTTTGAAGGCAATTCCTACGAAGGACACTTCTCAGCAAATGAAACATCTGCAGTGATTACCATACCAATTATTCCAGACCAAAACTCAAGTGAAGGCACAGAATATTTTATTGTGGATCTGTCAGCTCATTCAGTGATATCAGATGATTTCACAATAAGCGTGGGAAGTATCAGGGAGGCAACTGTTTACATTCTAGATGAGATTATTATCTCTTTCAGAGAAGAAGAAATTCAGGTGGAAGAAGGAGAAAATCTCACTTTGACTGTCACTGCTAATGCTGCCAATGATGAGGATTTCAATGTCACTGTGAACATCACCAGCAACAGTGCTCATTGTAAGTTGAACATGGCCTGAAGGATTGTAGATAGCTGTAGATATAGATATATAATATTATATACCATGATGTACATAAAATCTTTGTAGGTATGGATGACATACATTGTGACGTATATTTAGTGACTTTTGAAAGTGGATCAGTCATGGAAACTGTGAGCATTCCACTAGTAAACGACAATATACCAGAGTGTGATGAAACATTCAAAGCACACATCATAATTCTTGGAGATGGATTTAGACTTGGCGAGATCCCTTCAACCGACATCACAATCATTGACGAAGGTAAAGTTAGTGTTCCAATGGTTCTATAATAATTATTTTGGAGCTAGCTGCTATAGTCTGCAATAACCTATTCCCCATCCAACCATTGTCCTTAAAAGTTAAACTAATTTCCTTTGCCATGAATTATTAAGGCATGCAGCCATGTCTGCATGTTGGTATAATGCTATTATATATTATACATACACTATTATACAGTACTTTGAAATGAAGTACAGTTAATAGTATACATAAAATCTCATGTCCATCTATCATTCAATATCCATTTACAAATGTTATGCACCTAGACCAGTGAAGATGCTATTGCCCTGCTGCAGTGTTTGTGGAATGTTACAGTTCAATGTATGATGTGATTTGTGCATTATTTTGACAGATGCACAAGAAGAGTTCTGCTTCAGTAAAGAGAATACGAAAAAGGCAATTACAAGGCCTAAACATGTGATTGTGAATATAACTCGGAGCAGTCCTGCTTGTGGTGCAGATTCCATTTCTCTGAGTCTCTCATTTAAAAGCAATGGAGTGATTTTGTGTAAGTAATAATTATATAACATATATACATTCAAGAGTTAACTTATACGCCTCTATACAACTCTATACATGCACGATATTATCATCTACAGCCTTCAATACAAGCTGCCACTTCAAACCGATGGACTTGCACACTATTTGTGTCATTAACATGAAACGTACAAATTCGGACATTGAAGCCAGTAATGTTTCAGGAATTGTGACACTGGATCATGAGCAAGAGATGGCCATTTCCTCTTGCAATCAAACAAAGGAAGTTATCATATACAATGGTGAGTGTACTGACATGTTTGCAAAGTCCTGTATTTTTGCTCCGAATTTTGTAATCCTTAAATTTAATATTTTCCAGTCTGTGCGTACGCCTGTGCAAGTCATTAAAAGTGGGCATCTGATTGGACAATGCAATCATGTGACCACAAAACATGGCAGCCGTGGTTCTGTGCATATGCTTCACAGCAAGCAATCTCTGAGACACTCTGTGTCCCTTAGGTGGAAAGACCTTATATATAGAGTTGCGCTCTTTTGTAGAGGTCTGCTGTTATTCACTCATGAGAAGGAGCTGTTCTGGCTTCCCGCATGCGAGTGTTTTGTCAGCTGGCAAGACGAGGTGGAGCGAGCACAACTGAAGGCCATGTTTGCTCATAATTTTAAACAATTGCAGCTGTTTTACATTTTGGATGTATTAATTCAGAAATGTTGATGAAAATACAGAAATGGTTTGTTAGTTTAGTTCTCTACACAGTAAAACAGTTTAAAATTTTAAGTTTGCCCATACCTCAATGCAGTCCCTGAGTACTCCTGGAAGATAACAGAACTAGAGGTAAATGTCAGTGAGACCAATGCATCTGTGGAAGTGGAAGTTACTATCCTGCGAAGTAGTCTTGCAGACCTTTACATTTGCACAGAGACATGTCCCAGTGAAAGTTTCAGACTTCTCAATGAGACCGCTGACAGTAAGTTGAGATGGATATAGCATGTCGCTCTAACTGGCATAAGCTTGTCACTCTTATAATTATGTACAGACTTATTGTTTTGAAAGTTCTGATCTTCAAATTGCTACAAAACTTCAAAATATTCTATTGCTAAGCTCCTATCAGGTCAGCATGAATAAGGATGTATTCTGCACCCAGTGATACCAATGCTTTCATCTGTAACGTTAACAGAAATAATGAGTACAAGGCCTCACAAATAGTGTTTCTGCATATTGCAGAGAAAGAACAAAAGGAAGGGAATAATGTGCAGTGAGGAAAGCATCCAGTTATGTAAATAATAGGCCCCAAGCAAGCAAATCTTTTGCGATTTTTGCATTGTTCACTAAATTCACTAAAATTGTTGCCATTCAAGCAATGTCATTGCAGGAAAATTATACATCCATGCAACTTCATAAAAATTAATGACATATAATCCACAGCAAACTGCATAATATATTTACAACTGCATGATAGATATATTGCATTCTACAAGTTTGGCAATGCAATGTCGTGGGTCATGCTATTACTTACCTATACATGTTTCATCATCAGGGTACAACCTGGTACGCCCTTGCTGCGACTTTGAGATGAACAGCACTGAAACCACTTGTACTGTCACTATCAATGCTCTGCCCTCTTCAATGGTGGGAGACGAGAGTGTACTAGTACTGGAGTTGGTACCTGCAAGGTGCAACTTTGTGTCCAACATGAATCAGTTGCTGGTGTTTGTGGAACACCTTCGTGCAGGTGTGTGTACACGGCAATAATGATAATAGCATTTGACAGTTCATCATGCAGTAATAGCTAGCATGAAACTGCTACAGCATGCTTCATGCAAGCATAGTGCGGATGCACATAACTCATACCACTCTAAATAGCTACCCACAATCCAAATACATGTGAGCTATTGGCCTTGAATTGTAGGCAGTCTTTCAGATTAACTGTTTTAGTTTGTGTAAGGGGTAATTGGGTAATATCCGCCAGTGATCATAGGCAGCCACAGCTAAATTCCTGTCTTTCAGGTGATGGAATTCAGGATAGTACTGAACCAATGTTTCCATATCCCTCTTAATGGTTGCTCTCCGTGACTGCCTCAAGCCCACTGTACTTAACTAAACTGCTTGGAGGGTAATATGAATACAAGGTGGGGGGGGAGAGAGGGGGGTCTCCAGTGCTGCACTGGAGTGTCACACCAGTATGTGTGATGCATGAAAGCATCTTTCTATGATGTAATGTAATGCACAGCTGCACCACACAGAGTTGTCACTTCTGTGTTCTTTTGCTTATATTATGCAGCTTCCAGTACACCTACTAGCTTTCCAACTAGTTCAGCAACCCCAGTTGATACAGCAGCAACACCAACAAACAGTACTACCGCTATTATCATTGTGGTTCTCATTGTTTCTTTACTGTCTGCTGGGGGAGCTTGTATGACTATCGCAGCTTGCATCTGGTACAGAGGGAGAACATCTAAAGAACAGAAGACAGAGAGGTATAGTGCATTATACACTGGGTGTATGGTACTGAATTCTATTAAAAATTTTATAGGTACAAGCCAGCACACCCTTCGGCCGCGCTTGCTCCACGTTACGTCGCCCAATGGACAACGCAGGCCATCCATCACCATTTGGGTGATTGCAGCTGGGTGACACTGCCTGCAGTGCTGATCTTATTTGCACATATACATAACGTATATAGCTAGCTATACCTACACCATGTTAAAAGAAGTGCTTGGTCCCGTCTTTCCTTAGCCAATAAGGCAGTGCCGAAGCCAAGCAAGCTTTCTGCCCAATAGCTTGCTTTGCCATAGAGAAATGGCTTTCAGCAGCCCAGAACGCTGACAGCTAAAGTACCCAAAATTAATAGCAAAACAAAAATACCCACATACCGATAGCCAGAGCATGCAGTTCCTCCGCACCAGACAATAAGAGTAAACTTCTGTACAAGTGCGTGTCGTGCATGGGAGACCCAAACTGAAGAGCGTGGAGTGTCTAAGAGATGGCTGGCTGTAAAGCACATACACATGTTAGAGCGGCCTTGTTTGTGGTTACATCATTGTACTGTCCAATCAAATGCCCGTTTCAATGCCTCGCACAAGTAAAAGAACGAACGAACAAACGCACAGACTGAAAAAGATTAAATATATTGAGGATACACTGCATTTCATAGCATTGACTGAATAGTTTCAATGTCCACTTTATCTCTGTGAGCAGAAACCCATCAAAGAGGAACTCTTGAATCTGCTCATGCATAATCTTTAATCTTGCTATTGTAGAATGACTCCATCAGCACACTACCATTCACGACCTGCTGGACAGGCATATGTTGAGGTATGTACACACATTATTCAGAGAGGATGAGTTTCATTTTCAAATTGTATGCTATACATTCTAACAGTACACTTCCCAATATTGTGCAATTTACTAACACTGCAAGCACATTTTAGCAAGAGTATAAACATATACATGTACTCGCGATTTTTTAGAATTGCATACAAAATACCCATGCTTTACCCAAAATTTTATATATACTGTTCTAGTGTATTTCTGTTTTTTGCATGCAGAGGATGAGTTTCATTTTCGAATTGTGTGCTATACATTCAAACAGTACACTTCAATGTAATGCACAATTTGCTAGCACTGCAAGTGCATTTTAGCAAGAGTACATGACAGTACTCTTGATTTTAGGTACTGCATATAAAATACTCATTCATTACACAAAATTTAGTACAGTTATATAATAATTATAGTGTTTGTCTGTTTTTGCATACATGCAGGTTGTACACTTCTCTGATGCATCTCCTGATGCTTGGGAGCTTTCCAGGGAAGAGATTGAAATTGGAGACAAAGTGGGTCAAGGGAACTATGGAGATGTGTTTAGAGGGAAGCTAGCAATGACAGCCATGTCCCCAAAGATCTATGCTCACAAGCAAGAAATGGAGTTTGAGGGACGGTCTTACCTCGCTGTTGCAGCAAAAATGCTTCGACGTGAGTGTATAGCAAAATAATATATGTCCATGCAGGAAGGCATGACTGTAGAACTATAATAATTATACAGTCTTAATAATAGTGACTGTCTTGTGGTTTCAGCTTACAGCAGTGATAATGAGAGAAGACTGTTTATGGATGAGATTAATGTGATGAAGAGAGTGTCTGATGGCCTAAATCCTCATGTCCTCAAAATGATTGGCTGTGTCACCATCACAGTGCCAATGATGCTGGTCATGGAGTTTGTTCCCCATGGGAGCCTTAAAGACTACCTCAGAGCAAAGAAGGGTGTTGTTGAAGTAAGTAATACTGAAGCAACTTTTGTCATTTCTGTGTAGGTCAATCAATGGCAATTCTAACCACAACTATCTTAGTGCAGCGTAAATGAATAGCATTTATATATTCACTAATTTCTCCTTCGCTTTCTGAAGGATGGTCACCAAACATTGCAGGAATACATAGAGGCAAAAGTTGTAAGGTCGATCCGAATTTTAAATTGGATTAAAGTCTTTCATCCAAATTCTTGCATCTTTTATTGTTGCCGCCATAACTAAGAGATAGGGTAAAGATCATTGCTCAATTGAATGTGAACTGTTCCTTCAATTTCCACCAATCTTTATACATATTGTGATGGCATCCTTGATCTTACCAAATTCACCCTCATTAAAAAACACTCTCTCCTGTGTGATCTTCAGTCCTACCATTGAAGAAGGAATTCACAGCAGTAAATCCATTGCAAATAGATAATTATGTTGTCTATACAACGTGCAAGCACTCAATCTTAGACTAGTCAAACATATATTATACATAGTAACTGTTGTGAATAAATCATGAGCAACATTGAAGACTATTTCATCTGTACCTTTGAAACATAACATAAAGTGCACTATATAGACATAGCTGAAGTGCTTAATTAATTTGCCAATGGACAAGATTGAGCTGTCAATAGCACAAGTATATGAGAACATGTGTACTTTAGATGATTCCTTTGGAAGTCAACTATCCCATAGCTAACTGTGTGTTACTATCAGTTGTAGAGTAGTTTAGATTATTCCTTTTGCATGACTATTCAGTTGTTATGTTTTAAACTATATATTTATATTATCACAATGTATTTTTCAATTTTAACTGATATACACACTGTTAATACTGTATGTTTGTACATAGAAGATAGACATAATTTGAAAATCTTTCATTCCCTGAAAATGTGACAAAGCGCATGGTCCTGCATTGAATTTGCATGGCCCTGCAATTATACAATTAGCTTGACTAACAGAAGGAAATGATTCTGACGAAAGAAACAATTAGTTAGTTTGACTAACACAAGGAAACGTTGACAGACTGAATTGACAATGAGATAATCATGTAATTATTCATTTGCTCATTTGATGTAGAACAAAGATTCCTCTAACAGTACTATTGGTGAAGAAGACACTGGCTCCCCACTCCCTTTGACACAAGCCCCTGACATTGATCAGCAACTCAAGAGCTTCACTGGCTTTGGATTCCAGATTGCTAGTGGAATGGTGAGAGGGTAACATAGCTAGTATGGTGTGGATCTTGACCATCAATATCTCTGTATATGTAATACATATAGTACGGTAGGGAGGTCTATAGCCGATATATAGGACCGAGGCGCTTACATATTTACCGAGGCGCGAAGCGCCGAGGTAAATATGAGCGCCGAGGTCCTATATAGAGGCTATAGACCGACCTACCGTACTATATGTCTTATATAGTATGGTGAGTGCGCAACAGGAACGAACCTTCTGCAGCAATATCGAGCCCAGACCTCTCCGGCGACGACGCCATTTGCATTCCATAAGCGCCTGCATTACGTCACTGATCCTTCTGGAACGGGCTACGGTAGTCTCGTCCCCAGCCCACTTCCGGCCGCCATTTTGCAATTTCGGGCCATTGCAAAATGGCGGCCGGAAGTGGGCTGGGGACGAGACCAGGGCTACGGCACCATTGCATTCAGTAGACGCCTGCGTGACGTCACAACAGGCTTCAGGGGCTGACCAATGAGAATACTGCGCGCCTATTGGCAATACGCTGACCAATGAGATTACAGGGAACCGAATTCAAAATAATGCACAGTCAGCAGTTTTGGTTGTGGCCGTGACAGGGTGCTGGACGGAGAGTTTTGAAAACGCTTCTTTTCTGGCAGAACACCGACTTCGATGCGGACTCAGAACTAGAGGGGACAATTTTAACCACATTTGAGAGCTTTCGACGATATCCAGCTGGACTTTGTTATCGTCATCTGAAAGAGTCGCTCAACGGACCGTGTCTGCGCGTCTTCCACGCCATAGTTTCGCGCAACAGAGCCGGACTCAGTGCTCGGTTCCTAGAATACGTCCCTTTACGCATGTATCTTGTCCAACTGACTTTCCTTCGTGCGATGATTTTTAGCGGTCGCGTTTTTTCTTGGAGCGTCAAGATCCTCTGCAGCACTGATTGTCACGGCCACAGTGAAATGGTAAGACTGCTTCGTCTGACAGTACGCACATTTGGCTCTGTTTTTATTACATTCCTTCCTGATATCAGACCTGTTGCACAATCACAGCTTTGATATCGTGATATCAGACCTCTTTTCAGGTCTATATCACATATATAGGACCACTTGCCAATGCTTAAATCCCTATAGTTGCGCAATCACCATACTATATATATAGCTATAGACTCAATTGTAGGCCATACATGTACAATTCATGAATGAATTTAAGGAACATTGTGCATCATATCACACTAATTTACAGGAGTATCTGATATCAAAAGGAGTCCTCCATCGTGACCTGGCCTGCCGTAACATCTTAGTAGGGGACAACGAGCTACTGAAGATCAGTGACTTTGGGCTTGCCAAGGAGACCTTGGAGTACACTTCAACTGGAAAGACTCGACTACCAATTCGCTGGATGCCACCTGAGACATTCCTCAATGGAGAGTTTAGCGAGAAATCAGATGTGTGAGTATTCATAGAACCCTTAACACTCTATAGAGTGACTTGCGTGGGCGGATCAAAGGAATTTTGAGTACTTTATATTGCGTAATCTCGCAGAGTGCTTTATGGCCGTTCTTTATGGAAGTTAAAGAACGCTAGGTGAGCCATAAAGAACTCTAGCAAGAAACGCAAGCACTCAAACTTCCTCCTTACGCTTTTAAGGGTGGATTCTGTCCAGTGTGGTCTGACTGAGACCGCGAAAAAGTTACTTTTCATTTCTGCAAAAGTGTGACCTCGCCCCTCCGTAAGTGAAAGCCTAGCCTGCCACCCATCCTTTGCTTCTGAAAGGCGGCAACAAGTGCTTTAATGGCAGAGAAAGAGTGCTTCGCTAGTCCTTTTTTGCGGTTCTTGAACTGACAGTCCGAACGGGCATCTGCGCACTAGCTAGCTAGCTAGCTAGCCAAACGGATAACGGCAGGAAGTAGTCGTTCTTTTGCGATGCTAAAAAGAACATAGCGCAACTCAGACTTGTTCCATTAAGGCGCATTGAGAGTCTTCTTGCCAGTGAAGGACCGTTTTCGCCTGTTACTGCTACAGCTACTCGCTTCACTCTGCCTTCCTTCTGATCAGAATGCGAGGTAGTTTGAATGGAGTCAACCAATCGGATTACAGATGACGCAATGGAATCAGCCAAATATGGCTTGCAGATGACGCAATCGGGAAAATGGAAGACTGAAGGCCGACCGTCCGCCCGCGCAAGTCACTCTATATCATTTAAAGTGGGCTAGGAGTGCTTTACGCGATTTATGGCTCGAGGTGTGGGGGTCGAGTTGCTGATAAAGCACGAGGCGAAGCCGAGTGCTTTATCACGCAACTCGACCCCCACACCTCGAGCCATAAATCGCGTAAAGCACTCCTAGCCCACTTTAAGTAACATATATAGTGCATCATACCCAGTAATGTACAGTGAAGTTACTCTGTTCATAGATTACATTATACATGATACATTATATTTTCATAATTATACTTGGTTTTGCAGGTGGTCATATGGTGTCTGCATGTGGGAGATCTTCAGTTATGGTGAGTCTGCAAAAGTATTAGGGTCATGGTCAGGGTCGGGGTTTAGGAATCTTATTTTAACTAGGAAAGCCTTTAGGCCAAGGGGCTACTATTCTAGGCACCCAGAACAGAAAACAAAGTACACAGTGATAAATTAGATGATGGGAGGTCTTAATGAATTGTGAAGTAAAGCAGAGAGTTGTAATCAGCTACGAAGGGCTCGAGTAAATTGGACATGCAAAATTGATCATTGACTGGTATATAAGCAGAAAGGGTTTGATGGTAAAACTAAAAACGGAAATAGAGGATACTTCACAAGCGTTAGATGGTCGGGAGTTCCACAGGGCAGCACCACAATAGCTGAAGGCATTCTTCCCGAAGTTGTAACTTCTATGAATGAAATATAATTAATTTACAAATGGAAATGTGACTACATGTAACTTTATAATTATCCTTTTCACTGTCCAGTCACTTGATACATAATCATAATATTATAATAATTTGTTTATACTGTTTATAATCTATCAATTACAGTCATTTTATGTGTATGCAATGTTTGCTTACATTCATGTATGATTTATACCTGCACACACACACACACACACAAGCACACACACACACACACACACACACACACACACACACACACACACACACACACACACACACACACACACACACACACACACATGCACACGCACGCACACACACACACACACATTGCTGCACAGACACATGAATGACATGATTGTGCATGTAATTGTGCATGTTTATTTGCATGCAGGTGATCTGCCTTACAGAGAATTTGGCCACACAGTTATCCTCTCCAGGGTGGTGGCAGGCTACAGACTGGAGTCTCCTGCGGGGTGCCCAGAACAGATGTAAGCTGTACAGTTCAACAGACACATGCATTAGTAGCTAGTTACTGTGAATTCACCTTCTAATGTGCAACTGGTTGTATTATAGTTTGTGATTCTTGATATATAGCTGGAATGGACATCCCCATGCACATGTAACACTTCACTGCACACTATAACTGAAATACATGAATAATACGCATGAAATACATTAATACATGCTCTCTACTGCAGCTACTCCATAATGGCAAAGTGCTGGAGAGATGACAAAGAGATGAGGCCCACTTTTCAGGAGTTGAAAGAAGAGTTTGATGGTCTCATTTCACATGAAGAGAGGTATCGGTACCTGCCCTTGGACAGTTTGATAGCCGAGACAGACCTTGCTCCAGCTGAGGAGTGTGTGGAGGCATCTGCTCTGGATCAACCTGCCACACACATGCAGTGACCAGACACGTATACACACGAAGCAAGAAGCCAGTGAAAAATGTAACAGTTACTGTACGTACTTGTTCATTATCACACTATCTTTAAGGCTGAGCTGAATGGTACAATACGTAGCGCCTGTGATATATAAAACAGCGAAGCTGATTGAGAGGTGATGCAGCAGCAGGAAGTTGTCAATGATGACTATAAAACAGTAACCCTGTAATTCCTATGTTGGCCCAGAACCAATGTCCTGTAGCATCCTAACAGCAATACGTGGTCTCCCCATTTTCTAAACTTGCTATATATATCTACACAACGTCATGTAGTATTTCTTGCCCCTGCATATTGCATATAATATTAATAATATTATATAGGGTGCTGAATCTCATTATACCATGCATTTCTGCCAAACACTGCATGTATCCCACAGACAAATCAAATTAATCTAAAATTTAAGACAAAAAGAGAGTTAAAGGCTAGCTACCATGATAGCTGCAGATCTTATGTCCTATATTCACATCGACTCTGAAGCTGATCAAGTGAAAGTGTGAGTTGTCTCTCTAAGGTGTGTGTCCTCAGTTTCTCTTTCTTGCTGGTGTGTGCGTAAGTGTGTGTGTGTGTGTGTGTGTGTGTGTGTGTGTGTGTGTGTGTGTGTGTGTGTGTGTGTGTGTGTGTGTGTGTGTGTGTGTGTGTGTGTGTGTTTGATAATATTTAAGTAAAGCTAGGAGCTTAAGCAGTCATGCACATATACACAGAGCAGCAAACATGCAGCCATTGGGTACTTGTTTCCCCCAATTCATAATTGTTTCCTACTGCATAAGGCGCCAACTTCTACATAGTGCCAGCTACAACCACAGCAAGCTTATGTACCATAGTGAGATTGAGTCAGTGTATAACAGTGTGGTACACCTTACCATCAGCAGTGCTGCACTGGTGTGGACGGATTGAGGCCATGTGTTTCTCTCTCTTAAAAGCGTGTGTGTGTGTGTGTGTGTGTGTGTGTGTGTGTGTGTGTGTGTGTGTGTGTATCTGTGTGTGTGTGTGTGTGTGTGTGTGTATGTGTGTGTGTGTGTGTGTGTGTGTGTGTGTGTGTGTGTGTGTGTGTGTGTGTGTGTGTGTGTGTGTGTGTGTGTGTGTGTGTGTGTGTAATATCAAAAGAAGTGATGCATTCATGCAGAGCAGTGAACATGCAGAGTCAGCACATTAACCAAAATAATGGTACGAGCTAGTACAGGTATTTCCACTATATATAACCTTTTCTACTGAATCCTGAATATTTGGTGCCAAGTGCCAAGAAAACTTAAGTACCACAGTGACAGGTCTGTTAACCAAGTACTGAATAAAGGTTGCTGAACGAACTAGCTATATATCAAGGTGAGAAGTCATTATCCCACCCTTTATGGCCTTACTTGATCCTGAGTCAAAACAGCATGCATGTACCCAGTTCTGGTCATCATTATATATGTACATGCATGGTTTAACTGATTAAATCTGTAAGCAATGAACGTCTTTTAGTATGTTACTTATCCCACTCTGATCTAGCAATAGCTGAGCTTGTAGGGGAAACAGTACAAGTATTTTGAGTTAAAAACTCGTGGGGCTACCACCCCAGTTGGAAATACTTGCTCCCTCCGGTCGCTGCTGTTTTATCAATATATAGTAGCTATTGCAAATAATTTTGTGTAATTCATCAACACACTCGTGAACACACTTCATGGGCAAAAATGAATACGACTGACTGAAGTGAACGCGAATAGAGTCAAAAGTTATCTTGACACACGTGGCCAACGGCACAGTACATTAACTTACATAGTTTATACACAGTTTGTACATTCTCAGTGTTGCCAAAAACACA
>OZ025878.1:6345534-6570534 GCA_964019415.1 Ianthella basta
TGGGACAGAGCGAACTCCTATGGCTATGTCGCTGGAATGGAACTGGGCCCAGTTATCGGTAGGAATGAATTGCACTTTGTTCAAATTTGGGTGAAGTATGCACAGTATATATATATATATATGTTCTGTTATAGCTATGGTGTGCTTCACATATGTTTTAGTTTAAGTCCAGCAAGTGTGCTAGCACTAATACTGCTGCACTGTGGCTGTCTACAGTATTTATACATAGGCTAATGTGGGGTGGGGCTTCCACATGCAGGGAAATACAAGCTCATGCAGTCCCGGTATAGCTAGTATAATTCTATTTTTGTTTTGTTGAAACCAAGGACTTGTACACAATAATAATTATTATGTATACTAGTACAAAATTGAATTAGGAATGGCCAGGAAAAAAGCATAGAAACAAACTACTCAGCACAATGATATAGCTCATTTCTGTGGAGGTGACTCAACAAGTCGACATTCCAAATTTTCTTGTACATAGAACAAAAAAGTGTATGATTGACTAGCTATTTCCATGTACTCTTAGAAATTGGGGTCCATAAGTGTTCATAGAAAGTCTATAAATAGACCACGGCAACTGCCACATAGGGGTAACAGAACCCACAATATGGGACAAGTCAATGATTCAATGTGACAACTGTGAAAAGTGGTTCCACTTCAGATGTATCGAATTGCCCATCAAGCAAAATGAATGTTACTGTAGTGACTACGCACATTAATTATTACATTTTCTACCTTAAATTTCTACTCCTATCGGTGATCAACTTCAAAGTCGTGCGTGACCTCTGAAAATGCACAGTGATAAATAACTAGCTAACCCATCTCTGTCGGCACTGTAACACTGAGCTCAAGTAATGGTGAAACAGCTGCTTGTGGGCTGTCCATCTTTAGTTGGGATGGCCAGAGAGGTGATCCCTGTTTACTACTGAGTGGGGCATAGAGATTTCGCCCTTGCCCTTTCACTGTATGGTATCAGTGTACGTAAGAGGCTGGATTGTCATTTTAAGGCATTAATTGCTATGATTATGCATGTAGGTATTTACACTTCCTTCCATTTTGTCCTGTTAGATCTGTGGAGCCCTAGCCCACAGTGGGTGTACGTAAAGGAGTTCTATAATACTGTGTTCTGTGTGCATGTATACTGAACAAAAATACATATACCTGTATTGCCACTTGATTGCATGACAGCTCATGGCCAGCAACTAGTAATGTAATACAACTAGTAGTGTGTCTACTAAGTACCAGGGACAGATGGTCCTCACCGAGGTATGCCATGATGTATGCACTGAACCACGCCTGCAACCACTGTCGGGTGAGACACTGTCTACTTGTATATAGTGCAATGACTGAGGACAATGCCAGACTAACTGTTACATCAAGCAGCTTCTAGGGAGGGAGGGTTTCAGAGGGCATTATTTCATGTGAGGGTTTGTAACCCTTACGCCCCCTCAAACAGAACCCTGCAGACAGCAGCCTGCTATCGGCGGCATGGATGCATGTGAGAAGAGGCACAAGTACGAAGAACAACTATGTGAAATGAAGCATCCTTTGTACCCTAGCTCAGGATTGGCCTGGAACTGAAATGACTCTTTATAATATTGTGAATGTGTGAAAGGGTGTTAGTTTTATGTGTATGAATGTGTAAATTTGGCTAGTAATGAGCATTAAGTCTAAAAATTAATGAGTCAGATTATCTGTTACCTACTTATGGTGAATTGTTTGTTCCACTACAGCCAGGCATCATTTCGCCATGTCCACATATGAGGTGGATGAAAACACTCAAGTACTACAATTAGAAATAGTATCATTCATAAAAGGGGAACATTCTGTACCCATCAGTTTGAAAAGTGGATCAGCTTCATGTAAGTGAAAGATTTCAGTGAGTTCTGTTGTAGGCTATTGTGACAGTGTATAGAATTAATAATATACAATTTGATACAGCTTCTTTCTAATCACTTGCACATTAATTTGTGCCATTATTCCACTTGTCACAATAAAAAAAACTACGTACTTTCATTCTGACTATAGCAATTTTAGTGGAAAATGCAGAGATAGCAGAGTACAAGGCAATGGTTAAACACAGACAGATGGACCTAATAATGAACTCCCATATGAAATTGTAACAGTTCCAGCAGGTGGATTGTCTCTGCTCTACATGCAGGAGGTAGCTAAAATTTTGACAGAGTCTAGAATAATACCTTTCTGCATAATTGAAGTTACTATTATACTTTTAAAAAGGCACTTTGATCTTCCTCTGGATCTCCTTCCTATTGCTGCTTCTTCGTATCAATCAGACACCATTCCTTTTTTCCACTTTCCATATTTCACCTCTGCCTTCAATGCTTCCCCTTCACGGTATGCATGTAACTGCTTCCCATCTATATACCTTTCGTCACATCTTTATTTCCTCTGAATTTTGACACTGTTCATTCTTCTTAAACACATCACTTCGCATTCCTGTAGCTAGCTTTCATGCCTTCTCTGGATAGTCCATGTCATACAACCAGGAAGATAAGCACCATCATTGTGTTGAAAACCCTCAGCTTACTAGCAGTCTTCTATATTTCTCTTCCCTCCTACACCTCCTTCCTCATTCGGCCTACCAGTTTTGCTTCAGCCACACGTCATTGTTCTATTTCTGCACCACACGCCTCATCTTACATTGATCATTGTTCCAAGGTACATCAGCTTCTTGACAGCTTCACTACCTTCACCGTCGATAAATGCTCATGCAGTTTGCCTTCATCTTCTGTCCAGCTCACTATGTATCAAATCAACATTTCCCCCTAATAGTATGCATCTTCATTCTCCACTTATCCAATTCTTCATCTAATCCAGGTTTTCTCAGTGTGGTCTTATCCTTCTTCATAGTCACATTATATCATACTAGCAGAGCCCCGCCTTCGGCGGGCTTCTGCTATGGTGAATCACACAACAGCGAGCCGGCTCCAGCCAGTTTTGACGTATGTGAGCTGGTAGCAACGGAAGGTAGCTGCTATAACGACGGCCAAGTTTAAAGTCGATCGTTGAACGACAGCGAATCAAACCGTCCGACAACCAGAAGTCAAAGGAACGGTAATTAATAAAATGGCCGTCAGCCGCGACGTATGCTTAACTTTTTATATATTCCATTGAATGAAAAAACACATTACATTTATAGTTCTTACAGTGGCAACATCATGCACCTGTGCCTCACTCTTTGGGTCTCAGGATTGAAACTGCATTTACCACTAGATCCCGCATGTATTTCATCAGTATGTGGAGCCTTAAACTAATGTAACAAACAGGTACATCTTAGTACATACCTGCAGATCTAGACAATTGTACATTATTATAATGCTACTATTGAAGTTCATTGCTATAATAATGTATATATATCAGTGCTAATGAACAATTAAGGTGGAGCACATATATACATGCATCACAGCAGTAGATTAATTCATTGACAACTGACAATATATTGATCCATATCTTCATCAGAACTCAGTGACAACAAACTGATCAATCAATGTGTGTGGATAGATCTAGAATTAAAGGTCTTGTTAGCCTTGAAATAATCCCCTGTCGTGATCCTTTCCAGTAACTATCTTATATTCAAGATTCATACCTAAAGTACCATAGTGTGGGATGAGAAAGTTCTTTCATATACAACAGCAATTTGAATAAAGCAGATTCGAGTTTTAAATATTATTATTAGCAAAACGGAGTGTTTATTTGTCATGTTATCAAATAATCTTTGCATGTTAGTTGGAAGTGACTATTCCACACTTGCCGGAAGGGAAAACATCACAGCAGTGCTTTCCTGTGGATGCAAATCTACCTCTGTGGTTCTTATTCATCATGACCTCCTGGATGAGGATAAGGAGTACTTCACTGCAGAGTTACCATCAGAATATAATGGCATAAACACGTCAGCCAACATCACCATTCGGGACACTGTTGTAGTACTGTGCAGTTTTGACAGACTAGAGTACCATGTCTTTGAGTCAGTTGGAAGTATCAATCTGACTCTTAACTCCAGTAAGCCCATTCCACATTTGAACTATACAGTACAAGTGGACACAGTGTACGGCAATGGCAATGCATCAGGTGAGTGTTTGTACATGTAGACACATACCATGAATGTGTGACAAGGAATTGTATGGTTTTGTTGTTATGCTACTCATGTAACACTATTGCAGTTGGCCTTGACTTTAAAGGAGGGTCATATGTTGGGGTCTTCACAGCAAATGAGATATCTGCAGAGATTCACATTCCTATTGTGAAGGACTTGATCTCAACCGAAGGCACAGAATGTTTTATGGTGCATCTGTCAGTCCCTTCAAACTCATCGGATGATGTAGTAGTCAGCTTAGGAGATATCCGAGAGGCAACAGTTTGCATTCAAGATGAAATCATTCTATCATTTGGGAAACAAAGTATTCAGGTGGAAGAGGGAGAGAATCTGACTTTGAGTGTTACTGCAAATACAGTCAGTGATGAGGATTATACCATCTCTGTTAACATCACCAGCAACAGTGGTCATTGTAAGTTGAACTACAAATATACTGATCATTGCCTGATGGTAGCTCATGTACATAGCTAGATAACTCAAAGTGTGATATATCTAATGGCAAAAGGCATGGTTTATGCTAACATACATGCTGCCTGTTTGCAGGTATGGATGAATTACTTTGTCAACAGCATTTTCTGAATTTTACAAGAAGAGACGACAATGCAATATTGAATGTTCCACTGGCAAATGACAATATGCCCGAGTGTGAAAAGAAATTCACTGCAAGCCTCATTCTTGAAAATGGATTCAGAAGTGGTCTAACCCCTTCAGCATCTATCACAGTTATAGATGATGGTAATGTCGATAGTCTGCAACAGTCATATTGCATGCAATGCTAATGATAGTTGCACTCCAAAATGCTCCCAACATTACATGGAAATGACCAAACCAGCTTCAGTCTTACTTGGTTCGATCTGAACGGTTTTTGCCAGTATAATAATAATTATGTGTATACAGCATGGGTGCACTTTAGAGACACTACAACATTCAAACAGCTTCTTGTATTCTGAAAACATTATCCTGTCTTTTGGTGTCAAATTAACCATAACTACATGTTAGGCTACCACCACAGAACAGCACTAGCACTCTAGGCACCTCATGCCTTAACTGATTCTGTACTGGAGGCATATTAGTTATACACCACCTCAGCTCCACTCAATCTGCAAAGATAATAAACTCAGACACGGCAACATGAAGCAAATGGAGTATAGTAATTACAGGAATTGGGTGCGTAATACTGTGCTAAATCATCCTCCTCATCTATAGTCAATGAGCTAAGGGACCTCAAACTGTATAGGCCTCTGTGTCTACCAGTTTAGACATCATAAGATGCCAATTCTATGTCACATGAAATAAGGAAGAAGCTGGAAAACTAACCAATACAAAATTGCCTAGTTTCATACAGTGTCATATGGAATGTATATAATAGATACAGGGTCTGTGTCCATGACTATACTTATACTGTAAATTTGATAGATGTACAAGATGAATTCTGTTTTGGTGAAGAGAATACGGAAGAGGCAGTTAAAAGCCTTTTACGTGTGTCTGTGAATATAACTCGGAGCAGTCCTGCTTGTGGCTCACCTTCCATTTCTCTGAATCTCTTATTCAAAAGCTATGGAACAAACTTGTGTAAGTGTACAGTCATAGGTCCTGTGTAATTGGTCTCAAGAGAGCAGCTCAAGAGATCCATGCATGTTCTTTCTGTCTACAGCTGTAAACAGTAGCTGCCTGTTCCAACCAATGAAAATGCATATAATGTGTGAGATTAACTTAGAAGACACAAATATGGACATTGAAGCCAGTGCTGTTTCAGGAATTGTGACAGTGAAGTACAATGAGGAAGAGATGACCAATTCCTCTTGCAGCCAAACAAAAGAAGTCACCATTTACAATGGTAAGAGCACTGAAATGTTTGCAGAGTCTTTTAATGTTGCATTTATATATAACTGCACACACCTTCAAACTATTCTGTACATTATATTAGTTGTGTTAAATTCAAAATTGCTGCTGCAGTCATTTGAACATGTTACATATAGTATAATATATTTTGTTCATTGTGAAGAAAAAACTTCTAAGCATAAGCACAGCTAGGCCAGATGAAAGGAGCTACATCCAAAGACCTTAGGCAACATGTCAAAACAATCGAAGTCATTACTGTCCATAGACCTTCAATGCGACATAGGGCTGGACAGAAAGTGGCACCGGTACTGCCGGGAATCAAACCCAGGACATCTGGCTTTAGCTGCAAGTGCTCTAGCCACTGAGCTACATTGCTCCGCCAGCAACCACTCACTTCCTGTAATCTAGCAGCATATTCTGTTCATATCACTATGACATTAGTATTGTCTGAAAATTATATCCCCTATTCCTCAATGCAGTCCCTGAATACTACTGGAAGATGACAGGCACTGGGGTTAATATCAGTGAGGAGCAAACATCTGTACAATTTGAAGTTTCTGTCATTCGCAGTAGTCTTACTGACCCTAAGGTTTGCACAAGCTCATGCCCTTGTGTGAAGTTCCTTCTTCTCAATCAGAGTGTTGACAGTAAGTTGAGTTGGATATGCACTTTTATTACCTATTCACTGAGATAGCAACATATATATGTGAGCTCAAATGCTTTGATGTTGTTCAATAAAGAATGTAGACAACCAGCTACCTAATAGTATTTTCTAGCATCATTAAAATATCTAACTTATTGTAAGAATGTCTGCTTGGCATACTTAGATTTGCTCACACTGGCTAAAGTTTACAATAATAATTTGCAGTGAATGGTGTGCAAAAAGCACTCTAACCTTTTTGTATGATAGTACTTGCTATAGGGGCTGTGTACATGTACCGTGTAATTCCAATGACTGCATGCAGATGGAATACGGGTAGCGAAATCGATCTTTCATTTAACATTTTGTATTCCAGTTTGTCAATAATTATGGTATTACTCTTTGTACATATGCCTTCCATTGCAGGTCCCAAACTTGCACAAGATGGTAACTGCTACTTTGAGACAAATAGCACCGAAACCACTTGTACTGTGAATATCACAGCTATACCCCCTTCCGTGGTGGGAGGACAAAGCTTACTGATATTGGAGTTGTTACCTTCAGATTACAACTTGGTGTCCAATCAGAGTCTGTTGTCAGTGTTCTTGGATCGTATTGCGGCAGGTGTGTGGGCTAATTGGATGGCATAACATCACTGTATATATGTATAGGCATTTTGTACCACTTGCTGAAGTATATTAATGTACATGGATACATATGAACACCAAGGACTGGTACGCTCCCAGAACGGGATTTCAATGCGTACATGTTCAATCAGATGCGATATAAGCCAGTTACATCCCGTTTACTCACGTGTTTGATGTTGATGATACTCATGTGATATCCGGGGTCATTGCCCACGACCTTGGATTCATCTCAGCCCAGGCGACAACCTGATATCACACTTGTACTGCCATGCAACATGACTGCGTAAATTATGTATAGGCATTGTGTACCACTTGCTGAAGGATAACATATAATTATGGATTGTCATTTCTGTGTTCTTGTGCTCATGCAGTCTCAACTAGTATGGTGCCAACGCCAGCCAACAGTACTACCACCATTGTCGTTGTGGTTCTGGTTGTCCTGTTACTATCAGCTGGGCTGGCTGTGTTTATCACAACCTGTATCTGGTACAGATCCAGAAAATCTAAAGAACTAAAAGCAGAGAGGTAGAGCATTGTGCCAATGACATCTATGAAGAAATAGATTTAGCAAAATGCATCATTCGCTAGTTTGATTTGAAGGAATAATCTCACTTTGCATGTACTCATTGTGGTTCAATATGTCTGGAAGTGTAAAGCCATGAGTATACCTCTAGATCTCTTGGCTGATGCATGCCTTTCCCGTTTGGATCCCGTCCTAGCTAGCCTTTATAGCAGTGGCACAATATACTGTCAGATGAGGACATAGAATGTATATTAAGTACTGTCAGACAATTACAGTCCCTTACTGTGCTATAAAAATTCTATTATACTATCATTCATTTGTGCAGGATGATTCCATCAGCAGTGTACCATACAGGTGGACAGAGAAATGTTGAGGTGTGATTATATTCTTAAAGTGTGCTTGTGCTTTGCACACAATATTAAGTATGCATGTCTTGTGCAGCTATGCAAGAATAGTTGGTGCATATTGTGTATGCAGGCACACATGTGCATGAACACACGTGTCCATGAGTGCACAATGTTGGTCATGTTTTGGACAACTTATACAGGTAGTTCAATTCGAAGGAGATGCTTGGGAGCTTTCCAAAAGTGACATTGAAATTGGTGATAAAGTGGGTCAAGGGAACTATGGAGATGTGTTCAGAGGGAAGCTAGCAATGACAGCCATGTCCCCAAAGATCTATGCTTACAAGCAAGAAATGGAGTTTGAGGGACGGTCTTACCTCACTGTTGCAGCAAAAATGCTTCGACGTAAGTGTATAGTGAAATATAGTATCATTATATGCCAAGGAAGGCATGACTAGATCTGAACTATAACTTCATAACAGTGACTGTCTTGTGATTTCAGATTACAGCAATGACACTGAGAGAAGACTGTTTATGGATGAGATTAATGTGATGAAGAGGGTTTCTGATGGCATCAATCCACATGTTCTCAAGATGATTGGCTGTATCACCATCACACACCCAATGATGCTGGTCATGGAATTTGTTCCCCATGGGAGCCTTAAAGACTACCTCAGAGCAAAGAAAGGAGTTACTGAAGTAAGAAATACTGAAGCAATGTTTGTCATTTCTGTGTACAAGGTCAATCAGTGGCAATTCTAACAACTATCTTATTGCAATGCCATTATTATATTCACTAATTTCTCCTTCGCTTTCTGAAGGAAGGGCACCAAACATTGCAGGAATACAGAGAGGCATAGCAAAAGTAGTATCAGGTCGATCCAAATTTTAAATTGGGTTAAAGTTTTTCATCCGAGTTCATGCATCTTTCATTGTCACTGCCATACCTAAGAGATAGGGTATTATACTATAGATCATTGTTAAATTGAATGTGAACTGTTCCTTCAATTTTCACCAATCTACACACATTGTGATGACATCTTTGATCTCACCAACTTCACCCCCACTAAAAAACACCTCTCTCCTGTGTGCTCTTCAGTCCTACCATTGAAGAAGGACCTCACAACGGTAAATTCATTGCAAAAAGATAATTATGTAGTACGTCCATACTACGTCCAAGCACCCAATATAGTCAAACATATATATGCATAGTAACTTTTATGAATAAATTATTAGCAACACTGAAGACTATATCATCTGAACTATATATGCATTCCATACATTTGAGGCATAGCATTATGACGGCTGCAGTGTTTAATTGATGTGCCAATGGACAAATTTGAGCTGTAAATAGCACAAGTATATGAGAACATGTGTACTTTAAATTATTTCTTTGGAAGTCAACCATCCCATAGCTAACTGTGTGTTACTATCAGTTGCAGAGTTGCTTAGATTCAGTCCTTTTTGTATATGAATATTCAGTTGCTATGTTATAAACTATATTTATATTATCATAATGTATTTTTCAATTTTAACTGATATGCACACTGTTAATACTGTATATTTGTACATAGAAGATAGACAATAACTTGAAAATCTTTCATTCCCTGAAAATTTGACAAAGCATGTGGTCTTGCATTGAATCTTGATGCATGGCCATGCAATAATATAATTAGCTTGACTAACACAAGGAAACGATGCCGACGAAGTAAACAATTAGTTAGTTTGACTAACACAAAAAATGCTGACATACTAAATTTGCAATGAAATAATCAACTATTTATTTGCTCATTTGATGCAGAACAAAGATTCCTCTAACAGTACTATTGGTGAAGAAGACACTGGCTCCCCACTCCCTTTGACACAAGCCCCTGACATTGATCAGCAACTCATGATCAAGAGCTTCACTGGCTTTGGATTCCAGATTGCTAGTGGAATGGTGAGAGGGTAACGTGTGGATCTTGGCCATTTTCATATCTGTACATGTACAGACTTAATTGTAGGCCATACAATTCATGGAACATTGTACATCATATCACACCAACTTACAGGAGTATCTGATATCAAAGGGAGTCCTCCATCGTGACCTGGCCTGCCGCAACATCTTAGTAGGGGAAAATGAGCTACTGAAGATATGTGACTTTGGACTGGCAAAGGAGAGCTTGGAATATACTTCAACTGGAAAGACTAAACTCGCACTGCGCTGGATGCCACCTGAGACATTCCTCAGGGGAGAGTTCAGTGAGAAATCAGATGTGTGAGTCTTCATAAACAATTAGCACTCTATATAATAGTGCATCGATCCTTCCCCCACTGTACTCTGTTCACATCTGGCAAATTACATTTTCATATACTTGGCTTTGTAGGTGGTCATATGGTGTCTGCATGTGGGAGATCTTCAGTTATGGTGAGTCTGCAAATTAAAGTATTTATTAGCATTTGTGAATGAAATATAATTATATTCACAAATGAAAATGTGACCACATGGAACCTTATACTTATCCATTTTACTGTCCAGTCATTTGATAGATAATTATATAGATTATCATTAATAATATTTTTTTCTTTATAATTATATGCTGTATAAAATTAATCCATCGATTACAGTCATTTTATGTGTATACAATGTATGTGTACATTCATGTATTATTGTATACCTGCACACACACACACACACACACATTCCTAGGCCTGCACAGATCCATTAATGTAATAATTTACAGCCCACATGTGCATACAAATGTTCATGTTTATTTGCATGCAGGTGATCTGCCATACAGAGAATTTGGCCACACAGTTATCCTCTCCAGGGTGGTGGCAGGCTACAGACTAGAGTCTCCTGCGGGGTGCCCAGAACAGATGTAAGCTGTACAGTTCCACACACACAGGCACTAGTAGCTAGTTGCCATGAATTCACCTTCGAATGTGCAACTGGCTGTATAAGTAATAGCTTCTGATTGGTAGCTGGAATGAACAGTCCCACATGTAATACTTTACTGCACACGTACTATAACTGAAATACATTAAAGCATGCTCTCTACTGCAGCTACTTCATAATGACAAAGTGCTGGAGAGATGACAAAGAGTTGAGGCCCACTTTTCAGGAGTTGAAAGATGAGTTTGATGGTCTTATATCACATGAAGAAAGGTACGAGTACCTGCCCTTGGCCAGTTTGATGGCCGAGACAGACCTTGCTCCAGCTGAGGAATGTGCAGAGGCATCTGCTCTGGATCAAGCTGCTACACACATGCAGTGATCAGACACATATAGCTATAATGTAACACTTAAGGACCAAGCTGCCAGTAATGAATGTAACTGTATGCACTTGCTGAATTACACAATATCTTGGCTCAGTTCAACTACATATATGTGGATTAATATTACAATTACTAGGGCATATACTAGAAATGCAGCAGCCTCGAGCTCACTGTATAGCTAGCGCTGCTGTATAGGCCATAGAGACTGAACAGTAACAAAACTGCAGCTGGCGGGCAAAGAGCCTGTAGGGGAATTCACCGCACTGTGCATGTCTGCATGTGCAGCACTGACTTGCATTTGGCTGGCCTACTGCAGAAGGAAGCTGTAGAGGATCTAAGCCGGAGCTAGTGATCATGAGCTGAATAGTGAGCTAACCACGGAGGGCCTAGCTGTGATGTAATCAGGTAGGAGGCACTCGACCCCCGAGGGCTGGTGCAAGGGGCTGCATGGGACATACGTGTAATGACGTCTATACCCAAAATGGCGGTGGCGAGCTAGCTGGCGCGACTGCGAGAAAACGGCCGACAGACAGCTGGGATGAAGTGTTCTACGCGTCGGATTGCAGGATGTTAACGTATAACGTAGCAATGCTGATACGGATCCGATGCAGTGGGAATGATAACGAAAGACTGGCTCCCGTCTGCCATTTCTGCCGTCGAAGAGGCATGCACGCACTTGCGCAATCGAGGTGTCCCGAGAATTGATTGCACGGATGTGATGATGTCTTAAGATAGCGCTGACTAGCTGCATAACTACTGCTTCAATGTCATTATATATAATTAATTCCGATTTTCTTACAGTCTTGGTGTATGATTATAATTATTATGTTTATAGCATGCACTATCTATAGCAACTACGGACATACTTACCCTTGTACAGATGTACATTTATACTAGGGCATACATTAATTATATTATGTGTGAGTGCAATATGTCTGTCCTGGCTTGTGCCGACTGTTTCGAATTACAAGCTACTTTGTCACATGACTTTACTCTGCAAACAATTGTAATAGTACTATTTAATTGAAAGCAGTCTACAAATAGCTACTTCAAGTCACTCTTACTAGATCAAAGTTGAGCTAGTGTATGTACTACAAGAGAATAAGAGGATTATACCGTGATGAAGTAATTAATCTGTCTTAGCGCACTCAGTAGGGATCAAGCCTTGGTTGGGCAATCGGACTTGAATTGGCTGAATTTGAAGTTGGGACTGAAGAGGTTGTCCACTATGTAGTAGCTGTAGTGGCCTTCAATCACAGGGTCAGGGAGAGAGCGAACCTCAAATGTCTTCCCGCCTTGAGAGTTGCCAGCATAGAGACAAGGCTTATTCCCTGAGTCCCAGGTGTGTTGGTACAGCTCAGCAAAGAAGCGCCTTTCGCCCCCTGAAGGTGTCTTGACAGTAACGGCAAAGTGCGTGGAGTGGGGATCAATATGGTCCTTATCAGTTACATTGTACTTCTCAGCAGTAACTTCAATGTTCCAGAACTGACCTACGGAACAAAAGAATGCATACATGGTAAGTACTCACATCAATAAAGTCTATCAGTGAAAAAGGTTGAACTGGTGTAGCCAATGACTGCTTGGGTACATGCATATTTATATGGATAGAACTCACCAATTAGTCCATGACTCGTTGGCCTCAAGTTCATGCCTCTGGAAATGGTAAACTGGATCATGGGCTGCTTCTCGCGTACCTCACAAATCACCCACATCACCAGGTCAATATTCTCACAGTTTGGAGCTGCAATGCGAACCCTGCTGGTGCGGCGCTTCACATAAATGCCATGTCGCTGGTAGGAAGACATAACCTGTCCATTCACACTTGCAGTGCACCCTTCCAAGTCCACTTCAATCTGCTGGCACACATCCTTGTTGTCTTCAGCAAGCACAGCTATCTTACCTATAATATTACCATGGGTTGGGTTCTTCATTGGTACGTAGTAGGCGTTCACGGAGACACAGGTATCAGAGACGAGGTTGAAGGTGCGATTGGCCTTCCCGTGAACCTCATAGCACAGAGACAAATGTCCATACTTCTGCACAGTGTCCTCGGGTAAGGACAAGGGGACTGCATACAGTGGGTCTCCAATCACCATATCATCAGTCATGTTAACTGCAAAGGGTACAACAACAGGGTATGCAGGATAATGAGCACACACTCGCTTATGACTGTCTCAAACTACTAAGACAGAAGACCTTGAGCGATTATCAACCAATAGTGTCATTGTAACATTGTAAACAGTTTTACTGCATATATTGCCATTTACACTCCATGTTAGGTACTAGTATAAATTAATACACCTACGGTTAAGACATAAAATTTCACAAGTGCTTTTCCTACATTTATGATTGTGTCTATTAGCCTCAGCTATTATAATATACTTACAGAAACATTCATGGGATGAAAACAAAGAACTAACAGACTTTCAACACACTAAGACACTTGTGTTACAGCTTCAGTGTTTCACAGTACATTCTGGTGCGATCTTGTGTAGCCAGACCACTCTCCAGGCGGAAAGGGTCTGGTACAATGCCTATTCCCGGCCTGTGCAGCAATCTACAGACGTTGCAGGTGGTTCTAACATTTCACGACGGTATCATCCGGAAACCACACGCCTACAATTACCGGTGTTACTTAATCAAAGACAGATGCACTAGACAATTTGCCCCAGAATGTGATGTTCTTGTTGCAATACAGTTGTCTACATTCTATAAACTTACTACACTCCGCTCTCATAAGGATCTGTTCACTTGGCTCAACTTTGTATTCTGCAAGGAAAACTGTTTGATTGTTAGTTGTCTGTCCATCCTTCAATCGCAGAGTGCCTTGTCTGTCTCCACAGAGACCACACAGCTGACTCGCTAGATCACTGGTATTGGAAACGCTAACACTGAGAGAGGACTCCGTCCCAATGTGCTTCTCCACTGTAACACCAGCTGCTTCAATATCTACTGAAATGAATGTAGCATTGCTGAAGGTCATGATTTCACCACTATCAGTACCACCGAAAGACAAGGTATTGTTTTCATTGATAATGACTATTTCTTCCCTCCACTTAATGCCAACCTGGCCCATTTCAAAGTTGTCATTCTGGTAGTCAACAACGATAGATAATGGAACATTTGGACTACCGGATGATGGGCAAACAGTTACCAGCTGAAACTCGCAAGTTTCACGGAATCCATAGCCATTTGTGCCCGTGAAGGGCAGAATCTGCAGTGAATCTGAGATGAGACACTGAATATCTGTAGAGAAGAAAGGTAACAAACAAATTGGTGATAGTGGGTACACACATAAGGGCATGTTTTGTGCACAAGGCGCATAACATAACATACTGTAGGTACGTACCAAGGTCATCATCAATGATGGTAACGTTGATCGGCACAGGTGCTTGCTGTCCACCCGCATCCTGCACAACTAGTCTGAGGTTTTCAGGAGATTCTGCAATGTCATCATCAACAATCTGAAGACGAACTTCCTTGGTGGTGTCCTCCTGTGGCCGAAACACGATTGTCTCAGTGATTGGTTCGAAGTCAGTTTGTTCTATGAAGAAACACAAATAAAGAAACGGTTCATTGTATCGAAATTGTATGGCACATAACATTGTAAGTAATAGAATGTAGCATCTACATATCAACTATACTATTTCATTGGGTAATGCCAAAGCGCATGCAATAGTGTATGAAGCACCATAGACGTACATGCATAATTACTGTACCTTCTGCAGAGATGGGCTCTGTCGCAATCTCACAGACAAACGGTACTTCCACTTCCCTGCTGATAGTGATGTCCAGAGTAACACCGCCCTGTGATTCATCAACAGTCACACTGTCCTCCTTAACTGAACAGACCACATCTATGTATAACAGTAAGGGAGAAGGGTGGTGATGTCCACATGAAAAACATTACCTACGTTATCGGTATTCTTATTGTGAAAGGAGATTGAAAAAGGCAATATTACCATCTCTAATTCTGTATGGATTACATATGCTGCTGTGCTTAATAGTAAGTACTACTACTGTTTGCAATTTGCATGGCATGTCACCTGTGTCGTCATCTTGAATGGTGACATTGGCTCTGCCCATTGGAGTCAGTGGAACCTCTGGTGGTACAACAATATCAATGAAGAAGTTTTGATCCCCTTCAAATATCTCATCATCAATGATAGTAACATCGGTACAAGCCATGTTCGCATCGGATGCAAATGTGACCGTGTATGGTCCTCCATCATAGTCCTCACCAGCTACAGGAGGATAGTGAAACATGCAAGTCAGCACATGCACACTCACACACACACGCACACACACACACACGCACACACACACACACACACACACACACACACACACACACGCACACACAGTTTAAATGACCTGTTGCAGTCCCATCAGTGGTTTGTAGCTGCACACTAAAGTCACCAATGCAGTTTCTCTCCACCATCAAGCACACTTCCACTGTACCACCTACAACATCCTCAGCCACTGAGTACTGGTCAGGATTGAAGATTATGGGACATACTGCATGTGTGTAAGAAGGAAGAACGGGTGAGAGGAGGTCTTGCTGCAATGAAGTAATAAGTGATATGGACATGAATAAACCATCTGCATAAATTCTGCACAGTTATTGTAATAATTGGGAACCGGCCTGTGGTGTTTATTACATACATATGTCAACACATTGTGTTGCACTTGGCCAGTGATGCAAGAATAATGTTAGGAGGTTCCAAGCATGGGCAATCAAATCAGACAGATCATAGACACAGGAGGGGTGCACTCTACTATGCAATGATAGCACATGCACACCCACACCCACACCCACACCTATTGACTCACCCACACAGACAGCCACACCCACACCCACACAGACAGCCACACCCACCCATCTACACCTACACACACAGATGTACATAGGCGTACTATTGTTCATGTGTAATGAGTATCAACTCACTCTCATCATCTACGATGCTGATGGTTGCTGTGTCATTCACACCTGCCACCACACCCAGTGCAGCAGCTTCACTAGGCACTTCAATGCTAGCAGTGAAGTCTTCAACACATTCACAGGGGTCAGTGTCATTGACTATTGGGATCTCAACCATGACAGTAGTTTGGCCAGCAGGGAACATCACTGTATAGGTACCTCCAGTGTAGTCATCAGGAGCTATGAGAAGACATGGGGAGGGGAGCAAGCATGAAACAACATGCTGATACCAGAATACATATAACTCTACGTACAGTCAGGATAGTCTGCTATACAGTACAATGCTGTAGCCACTCATAGCTGTGCTGACAAATCACTGGCATTTAAATTCCTGAGCAAAGCATAACTGTTTAATACAACTTAACTGCAGGATGTTTTGACCCATGTGCTTCGCCAAGGTTGAAGCCTAAGACTTGGCGACATGCACTACTTACTAGCAGTAGCAATGACATTGCAGAAGCAGTAAATTTACTTACAAGTGGCAGTTCCATCAGCAGTGATCACATTGATGGAGTATGGTACTGTGGAATTACGGCTGGCAACAAGAGTTACTGTGACAGATGTGCCATCCTCAGACACTTCATATTGTGCAGGGTTAAAGTTGACGACAATGTCTGCCTCATTGTCTTTAATGGTGACCTCAGCATTTGTATTCGCCCCACCAACAACAGAGTCCTGAATATCACTTGGGATCTGCAGTTGGGCTGTGAAGGTCTCATCATCCTCTTGCAGCTGATCATCAATTATGGGCACTGATACACTACTGGTATCAGATCCAGCAGGGAAGGTGGCAGTGAAAGGACCAGTACCATAGTCATCACCACCTAAGGAGTACAAAAAAAGACATTAGAGTCATAACAAGTATTTCGTGTTAAAAAACTAGTGGGTGCCAGGCGCCCCTGAACTCGAACTACTTGCTAGCAATTTCCCCGTGTATGTTCAATAAATCAGATAGTTGGGGGTACAGCATTGCTGATGGCCTGAAAACTACATCAAGCTACAATAGACTGTTGGGTTTGCAAGAGTTTCAAGTCTCCAGAGCAGCTAGTCATCCAGTGAAAGCACCACTACTAAACTTTCAAAAATGTTTGCAGACTGCATTTGATCTATATACCATTCTGAATGAAGATGTACTTGTTACCTTTTGCCTGGAGGAAGAGCATGCTGGCTACAAGGCTACCCTATGAGGTAATGCCATGCTTCGCTTGTCTGCCACCAGCTATTGGCCAACGGGTCATTCGACCTCTGTTGTATTTGGGGCTGTACCTCGCAGGAGAACAGTCAGGTAAGCTTTCTACTACAGTACTATTATTTAAACATGTTCTAGAAACACTTTGCGTTCTTTGGATACACAGTGAAAAAAAAGAAAGATGATTTTGAGCCTAGCAAACAGAGAGCGTCAAGCGTGCGGCCATTTTACAATCAGGGAAACTCTATCTAGATGTGCCCTGAATAGCTGGGAAGAACCAAACTTGGCATACACAATCTACATGCATGTGTGCACAAATCTATGGCAGGCTCCATTTTCCTTTTTGTTGCTGAGTTATTCTCTTTTCATTTACAAGTTGCGAATTTTGCAATAACTTGCTTGCGAGTGCGATTTTCCAGGTGGCCTGCCATAGATATCTGCGCGTGCTTGTGTACATTATGGTGAACCCAACTGAATTTGAAGCAATGCTGCAGACTACATACTTAAGCAACACCTTTGCCCCATACACTGCTATAGCAGTTAGTACTTAACATGATGAATGTAAGGAGAAAATGAGTATTCTTCTACTCCACTGCTTCAGAGAGACCACCAGAAGACTCAATTGGTGCCTGAAACCCGGGCATTGCGATTACAACAAGCGATGTAAGTCTTTACACCAACCCTGATGGCTAATAGATTGATTTTCACAGCTCAACATCAAAGCGTCACTCTTGTCAAGATGGCCACAGTTCGGTCCACGGGTAGGTGGCGATTGAATGCGTTACGAGTTCAGCGACACCGAAATGAAGGTTCTAGTATCTGAAGGAGCTGCACTATGGCCGAGCAACGCGACGATCGAATCTTTGCCCTGAAGAAGACCAGAGCATCTGGTCAAAACGTCGGCAAGGTTTTCAACCCTGTTGTGAAGCTGGTATTGGAGAACCAACCCTTTCTGATCAAATCCTGTTTGCGAAATTAGCGAGGCGCAGCAAAGGTGTAATCTTACGCCATATTGATTGGCTTTCGTTTGCTCGCTGAAAACGGGGCATCACTTTAGGCACTCCTGAAGACAGACTACAGTTTTAGATGTTTTTCGATTGAATTGGCTTAGTTTCAGCGTCTGCAACAGTTGATTTGAGGGACAATCACTTGATACACTTTTACCACAAAAACGGCCTGGAGAACTAGTTAGAAGACACCTCTGGTGACGAAGACGATCAACTTGAACAGCTTCCTAATCCAGCATGGAATACAGAATGCAGCCAAGAAGGGTTGGAAATACCAGCTTTGTGCTATCAATAAATACTTGTTGGATCAATTAATTACCTGTCACTTTTAATGGAACACTTTTTCAGTCTCCAATAACTCAAGCAGGAAAGGAGTGATCTGCTTCAAATTTCAGATGTACTTATTAGATGTCTAAATCAACATCTGTACCAAAAACTGTGCAGATTTGATTGCATCCCTGTAGCCTTCCCTACTACCTTAATACAATAACTTGTGAAATTCAGTTGCCACCAAAACTTGTAGTCTCAAAAGGAAAACAGCAATGTCATTGAATGTAAAGTGTAGCATGTTTAGTAATGAAGGCTGAAGAAACAAGATATGCAAGCAATTCATGATCTCCACTGGAGAAGCAGGAGAGATGCAGCAACATTCTAACCTGTAGCCGTTCCATCTGACACATCAACTGTGACGCTGAAATCAAACTGGCATGTTATGTTTGATGTCAGCGATAGCACTGCATTTCCAGCCTCCTCCCTCACAACATACTCCACTGGGTCAAACTGCACTCCAGCAACTGTGAAGTGAAGGGATAAAGGATTGCGGGCTTCCAACAGCAAGTAACTTCATGCAGCTTCCTCACATCAATGAAGCATGCACTGAATAAAGACATGCATCAACAAAATCGCCCCATTTCATTTTACCAAGGGGTATATTGCATATTGCATTAAATTCACACACTCAAGCCAGCCTGGATCCTGCTAGAGGTACTGACTGGGCTTACATCAGTCTGTCAGGCCACCACAAATACAAATGTAATACTGAAAGTATGTATTGTACAGAATGTACAGGTACACGTAACACTGACTGGTGAACTACAAACTGTACATAACACTTGTACAGACATACAGAGCATCCTTTTGTGCCATGGAAAGACACATACTCACTTAATACAACAGGAGGGAGGGACATTTGCTATGCACCAGGTACAAAGGTAACTGTGTAGTGTAGTTCCTATTGGGTCAAAACATTACAACTTAACATGCATAACATTTATCCACATATGTAGCTTAAGCCTTGGGTATCATCAGTTTCCTAGCACATGCACTTAGTGCCTCCATGACTGTATGATGCTGTGCATTCGCTTACTGTCATTATCCTTGATGGCAATAGTGGCAGTGTTCCTGGTGCCTGCCACTACTCCAAACGCCATAGCAGCATCAGGAATGACAAGGTTGCCGAAAAATTCCTCCAACGTCTCACAAACATTATCATCCATGATAGGGATAAACACATTAGCAGTTGTAGCATTTGCCGCAAACACAGCGTCATAGGTGTCATCAGCATAGTCGGCACCAGCTGTGTCAGGTAGAAAGTGTCAAACATCAACTCAGAACATGTACATATGACTGCTAATGTGCATGCCTAAGAACAATCAATGCAGACAACAGACACTACCTGTTCTGCTGTAAGCAAGAATCATCATCATCATCATCATTCAAATGGCTTATCCCCTTGGAAGGAGGTAGCCCAGAGGTATATATGAATACACATATACAGCTACGCATAGTAAGCTCTGTCTTAATCAGTCATGTAGCAGTTATTATAATTATTTGTAGCAAGAATACAATAAATATTCCTATCATTGGAAGACCAAGCTGAAAGCTATACATTAGGTTAGGGTTAAGTGAGAGTTGAACAAATGCACAAGCTCAATTGAATTTTTACCCATGGCATGGCTTTCAGTATAAGTAACTAAACATTGCTGAGGAGAGTGTCTGTCCACAGAGATAATGAAGAAAACCAGAGGAAAGATTTGTTCCTGTCATCTTGACAAACGATGGTGGTCACACCACTGCTAACATCAACATCCGCCAATAATCTTAGTTACATGTACAGTAGGGTTGCTCCAATACAATCTCAACTGATTATCCGATTTCTTATACATTTCTAATCCGAGACAACCACAGAGGATGGCTGTCAAACTAGAGCCCAAAATCGGGCGATACAATTATTAGTGTTAAGTATAGTTCCATGCACTTCCTTTGGCATTTCAAAACCTGAAGAGGACTGGAAGGTAAAAAGTAGACTGCACTCCTCTCTGCCACAAGGTGGACTCAGAGACCACTAGTTCCAGCAGTCCACAAAGGAACAAGCCAGTTGTAAGTTAGGAAGACTCAGTATAGGCAGATGAAACTGTGTATGTGCATTGAACTATTCAATGCAAGGTTTTAGAAACATACAGTACTGCACTGCCCTGTACCAGTTGATGAATTAGTCAATGCAGCTGATTAAAGCTTACCAGTGGTATTTCCATCACTTGTCATCACTTGCACAACGTAGGCTTGATCCAGAGCCATACTGGACACCAGCATGACAGAAACCAAGCCTTCCGCCTCATCCACAGTGTATGAATCAGGGTCAAACTCCACAGTAACAGACACTGCCACATCCACAATGTTGACAGTTGCCATGTCATTCGTACCAACACGGACATTAGCATCTTGAAGTGCTTGAGAAATTGAAACTGTAGCAGTGAAGTTTTCAGGTCCCTCCTGTAGAGGTGTGTCATCGATAATGGGAACAGACACTGAGGACTGCTGAGAGCTAGGATTAAACTGAGCAGTGTACCCTCCAGCCGTGTAATCACCAGGAGCTGAAGAAAAGAACAAATGAGAATGGAACTAGTGCAGGTACACCATCCAGTGGTAGCAAGTGAAGGCACTGTAACATTCAAGGGATTCATCTTTTGCAGTTTTCTGACAGACACTGAACAACAGCAAATGTTCAGGCAGTCACTGAATGGGATATCCAGTGTTCCAACAATAAGGTAACAATACTTACAATTGCGTACTACACGGCATCCATGAAAATACGTACAAAAGGCATCATACTATAATATTGTACGTAATTCCAATCTAGCTCATCCCACAGACACACTACGCTCGCCATTCAGCTATTGGAGTACTACAGTAGAGCTGCCAGCTCACTGGCATGGGGACAAGTGGCAGTCAAGGCTTAGTCAACAAAAGGTTGGCTAAGACCCCATACGTATAATTATACTGTACATTTGTACCATGCATGCAGGGCTACAATATTTCTGCTAGCTGACAAATCATACATATTTCCTACGTATACACTGCAGTAGCTTTGTCATCTTAGGGACCATACAACTCCTGGGCATTTGCTCATTGTGAGTGGCTCACCAACAGCAGTTCCATCAGCAGTGTTGACTTCAACAGTAAAAGGGTGCTCAAAGGGCTTGTCTGTCTCCAGTGTGAGAACGGCATTCCCTCCTGACTCCAGTACTGAGTACGTTACAGGATTGAACTGGACAACAAGATCTGAATGGAGGAAATGTGGCACAATCCCACCAAACATGACTGAAATTGCTCCGTTTTGAAACCCAGTAAAGAAAGCTTACACATTAGAAAACAGTCACATTTAATAAGAGCTACAATACCATAACAAATACATAATTACATATATACCTTCATTATCCGTAATGTTGATAGTGCCTGGGTTATCAGGTCCTATGGACACACTGCAACATCCAGGATAGATGGTAGAGATGGTGGCAGTGAAGCTCTCAAGACCAATATTGGCTTCATAAATGCCATCATCCACAATTGGAATGTCCACTGTGGCAGTAGTGCTTCCTGCCGTGAATGTCACATTGTATGGTCCTGGCAAGTAGTCAGCTGGGAGTACAAAATATAACAAAAGTAGGAATGACACAAAAATTGTTTACTCTAATGCATGACTGAGAAATCCTCACAGATAACATACATGCAATACATATGCAGATAGTTACACTACAATGGACTACATGTGTACTGCATAAGGTGTGGACACTGACCAGTTGCTGAGCCATCCTGTGTGATAATCTCTACTGTGTAGCTGCACTGAGCAACCCCGTCTGCAGTCAAAGTCAGTGTCACTGTACCATCACCTTCGTTCACTGTGTACTGTATTGGGTTGAAGTTCACTTCGACAGCATCGTTGTCCTCGATATTAATGCTGGCAGTGTCGTCCATTCCCTTGTTGACACCCACAGGGAGGAAGCATCTGTTGGGATGGTAAGTACTGCAGAGAAGTCCTCAGTGACTTCACAAATATCATCATCATTGATGGGGATGGTCACAGTGGCTGTGGTCTGGCCGGCAAGGAAAGTCACCTGGTAGCCTCCTTCCTGGAAGTCAGCATCACCTGAGAGCAGGTTGCAGTCATACAGCTTGTGGTCATACACAGTACACACACAACTACGTATATGTACAAGTTATTAACATACCAGCTCATGGCACTGGACAAGTAGATGTACAAAAGTACTCACCTATATCTACTCCGGAAATTATGAAGTCAGTATCACCTGAGAGGGGATGCAGGTTGCAGTTATACAACTCACAGTCATACGGTACACATATAACTATGTTGAACAAGGGTTAATCACTGGATATTACGCCTACCAGCCTTCTACACCGAAGTGTTTTAGGAGGCTGGGGGGCCGGAGCCCTATTGATGGCAACCAGTGATCGCCCTCCCCCATTACTAGTCATCCTACAAAGATGGAAGAGCCACAGACAGCTGTTTCGCCCTGATTGGGGCTCATCAGTGTGGCGTACTGATGGAATGCAGGATGACTAGTCACTCTTGTATCCCCCACCAGTGAAACACTTGTGGTTTCAACAAGAGTGAATATTAATGGGGGAAGGCTAAGTCATGAGCGTGACTTGCGCGGGATTGTTGAGAGGTCGGTTCATTGCAGTAAGCCACTGCAACGGCCAGGCCGGGCTAGGTTGAACAAAGGTTAATCACTGGATATTACGCCTACCTAAGATATTTGCATACCAGCCCATGGCCCAATAATAACTGACTACTGGTATGTCAAGATGAGTGAGTGTACTCACCCATAGCTGTTCCATCCACAGTGTCCACTGACACAGTGTAGTTAAAAGAGGCAGGTCTATTAGCCGTTAAGGTGAGCACCACTTCTCCATCACCTTCATTGACAGTGTACCCTGCTGGGCTGAACGAGACTATAACACCATCATTGTCTATGATGTTGACTGTAGCAGTGTCATCATCCCCAAGGGTTACACCCAAAGACTCAGATGCAGACGGAAGTGTCAGTTGTGCCTGGAAGCTCTCTGTGCCTTCAGCCTCAGCATCCTCAATGATGGGAATGCGCTGAGATACTTGTGTTTGGCCAGCAGGGATGGTCACAGTGAAGGTTCCACCAACGTAGTCATCTCCACCTGATGGAAGAAGGAAAGTGTACTCATTAAGATCTATAAAATTCCTTTCAGTAAAAGCTACACGATCATGATGTACAGCATACAGTACATACGTACATGCATATCTCACAATGCTAAATCTAACTGTAACACATGTGTGCATGCATGCACACACACACACACACACACACACACACACACACACACACACACACACACACACACACACACACACACACACACACAACACACACACACACACACACACACACACACACACACACACACACACACACACACACACACACACAAACACACACACACACACACACACACACACACACACACACACACGCACACGCACACACTTGTGCACACACATGGAAGCACAGAGGCAATAATCAGCATGAAAACTGTCTTACCAGTTGCAGAGATGTCTGCAGTGGTCACTGTCACATCGTAAGCAAAGCTAGCCGGCAAACTGGCTGTGATGTTCAGTTGAGCAAATGGATCATCCTCAGAGACAGAGTACTCAGTCGGGTCAAACTCCACAGTGAGCGCTATAGAAGGAGACCAACATAAACACAAGTGAGTATGAACACTAGCAGAACAAGTAAGGGCTTTTAGCATGCTGACATCAGTCTGTCTTGCTAGATCATTACAATTGTGTCACCCAGGGGAAGAAATGAATGGATGGAGCCTACAGACAACAGTAATTGATCTACACCAAAGCTGCACCTTTGTGCATATCACAGCACCAGGCCCAGCACCATCTGAAATAGATTTCGCTGTCCAGAGTTCACTTCCATGCGCATCTTAAATTTGTGGGGTTAAATATGTGAGTGGATTTGAGAAAAGGTCCAATTTCGCGCAATATGTAAACAATAGCTAAAGGCAAAAACAGTCGCACTGGTGATATTTCAGCGAAATTCGGCTTTTGGCATCATTTATATCTATGGTGCAGTCCCTACCTTCTGGCCAAGTATGAAGCCTAGAGTCCCTTTTTGAAGCTCAAACGAAGACTAGAAAGTTACACAGTTGGCCATCTTGCGCGACGTATACAGATATGTCACATAAGAATGAAAAGCTACACACGTTATTCATGGCAACCAGGTCCTGCTGAAGTCAATATACGTATACTAATCCATCTTCCCCGACAAACTTGGAGACCTAGTTGTGCCAAAGACGAGGCAGATTCGCTTCCCATGACCACCAACCCAACATATCCGCCATTTTGGCTATAACCGAAAGTACGTAAGTGTTTAAACTTTGTTTCCCTATTCCGCAACGAGCGTAATTTTGTACTTCAGGCAAACATATCTCGGGAACGGGAGCAGATATCAAAGCGCAACAAAGAGCAGTAGATAGCTCAACCATTCCGCTTTAACAAGGTGTCACTCACTCAAGATCGATCAACTGCATGAAATTGGACCTTTTCTCAAATCCACTCACATACAATCAATGCAGCTGCTAAAGATCAATAGCCATCTGCAATAGACTGCAACCACATATACAAATCACAAAATCCACAGAAAAATGAATCTCCACAAAATGTAAACCCTGCAAAATGCATGCTATATACCTAATACTGCACTCTGCACCACACACACTTTGTAATGATGATGTAACATTGACAATAATTACCTAATGTGTATAACATATCAACCTCCACTGCCACCAGCTTGCCCATCCTTATATTGAGCTCTGGCTTCACAGTTACATGATCTAGCTTGCTCAACTAGCTAAATCCACACTCACTCTCCGATTCCTGGATGGTCACCACTGCCTCTGAAGGACTGCCCTTTTGTAGGTTCACAAATCCAGAGGGAAGCTCAAAGGTGGCTCTAAACTGCTCGGATGGCTCAAATATCTGATCATTCTTTATAGGGATGCTGACTGGGGTGGAGACAGTCTGCCCGGCTGCAAAGGTCACTGTAACAGGGCTGTTTCCATAGTCAACTCCATCCACTGTGATGTCAGGTCCACCTACATCAGGGTGGTAAATGTAAAAGATACAGTACAATGCAATAAGAATAAAATAATACACAGACACTAATGTTTTTAGCCATAGCACTACATGAAGGCATGCTCAGGGGATAGGATAAAGTATACGTATGTACTGTATATATACAGTACATATACAGTACATCTATTTATACTAGGTCTGGGCAACAGCTGAACTATTATTAGTATCACGATAGTAAAAAGGTCAACTGTTTCGTGATAGTGAATAGTATCACAATAGTACATGTGTACATTATGCTATCATGCAGCACCACATACAACCACATACTGTGCAAGCAAAATGACCAGTGCCAGCAGTTGTGTCAGTCCATGCTGGAAAAGGCCCCATTGTAGTTTGTTATCTGTTAGGTGGACAGTGTTTGTCCCTGTACAGCGGGTGCTGCTACTGAAGTGTAGTTGCTTTACCTGGGTTCGAGCTGGGGACATCCCATAATCACTTGTGCTATGCACCAGATCACCATTGTAGCCTACCAGACCGTGTTGCGCTAGAGTCTGGTATTAATGTGCATGCCGATTTGCGTCCAGGACAAGCTCCTGTCCTGGCCAATCAGATTCACTGATTGCTATACGTATGACGTCAGCCTAATTTAAAGACGCGGTGTTGGCTCACTCAAAGGATATCGATGAACGCGTTGCAAGTTCGCTCAGGTACACTCTGGGAGCAGAGCAAGAACCAGCCGTGCAAGCAAAATAATGTGAATTCGGGCACTCCATACTTCGCTTGCCACACTAAGAACAACATCGGGCAAGAGTTAACTGCAATTATGCAATAATTACATTTCTATAGCACAAGTTGGCTTATGCAATAATACCAAACCCTTCTGCAAGGGGTCTGGTGCACGAGACTAACCATCAGTGCACCACAACCAACACATGCCACGTAACCTGTTTTACTGAGATACATTTAGTAAGCCAGTGGGTGAACAGTAAAATGTACACTAACGTATTCAAAAAGTGGTGAGACTGCTATCATGATAGTGAATATTATTATGACCATCGCCCAGACCAAGTTCATAGTCACAATAGTCTGACGTAGCCCAGACCCATTTCCTGCCATTTTATATTGCACAAAGGGCAGGAAGTGGACCACTTCCTGCCCTTTGCGCAATATAAAATGGCTGGAAGTGGGTCTGGGCTATGTCAGACTATAGTCACAAACAACGTAAACGCACACACGCACACACACACACACACACACACACACACACACACACACACACACACACACACCTTTGATCTCACAACAGTATGACTTCACTCCACTTCACTTCCTAATCACTCCAATACAATAAAGTACACCATTGCCCGCGCACAAGATGCACCCACCTGTTGCAGTGATGTCTTCAAAGGAGACAGTGACCTCAGTGTCCTCAAGGAATGGGAGAGAGGAAACGAGGCGTACCTCAGTGAAGTCTCCAACAGTTTCCAGTGCGGTGTAAGTGGCCCTCTGAAAACTGATTGTATTGTCTACAGAATAGACAAGTAGTAACTCCTCATAACTATAACTCCTTAAGGAGTGAAGTACTCACAAAAAGATGCACACATGCAGTAACATGATATGCTAGCAACTTTATGCATAAGCTAATGAGCAGCTACCACTGGACAGTAGCAGGTGGCATTACTGCTCAACACACCCTTCTGACTCCAACATAGTGATTCAACAAGCATCTTTATCACATTACATGCAATTCATTGTTTACACGTACTGTAGCTCACCTTCATTGTCCACAATAGATACTGTTGCTGTGTCATCATCTCCTGCAGAAACGCTGGGCACTCCAGTGTTAGCAGTAGAAATGGTAGCAGTGAATTGCTCTGGATCAATCTTCCCCTCATAAACATTATCATCCTCAATAGGGATGGTAACTGTGGCAGTGGTGCTTCCAGCAGGGAATGTGACACTGTATGGTCCTGCTGTGTAGTCAGAAGGAGCTGGACGGGGAAGGATGACAAACATCAACACTAGCAGAGAAGACATTCAAGCCCCCGGACTTGAACAGCAAGTGATTACACAGTGAAATCTATTGTACAGATAAAGGATTCACACCAATTTATACTACATAATATAATTACCAGTAGCTGTGCCGTCTTGAGTGAGAACTTCCACTGTGTAGTCAAAGGAAGCAACCTTGTCAGCAATCAGAGTTAGTGTTACGGAACCATCACCCTCATTCACTGAATACTGGGTTGGGTTGAAGTTCACTTTGATAGGGTCATTGTCAATGATAGTTATTGTAGCAGTGTCAGCGTCTCCCTTGCTGACACCGAGGGAGGAGGCGTTTGCTGGGATGGTCAGATTTGCAGTAAAGGTCTCATTGAGTTCAGAAATATCATCATTAGTGATGGGGATGGTCACAGTGGCTGTTGTCTGTCCAGCAGGGAAGACCCCATAGTACCCTCCTGACTGGAAGTCAGCATCACCTGAGAGGGGATGCAGGTTGCAGTCATGATCATAATACATGCATACTATACATTGCACATACGTATGTAGCTACTGTATGTGTATAATTAATATGTTATTTGCATGCTAGGCCACGACCACAGACATGATGTGCATGTACAAGACAGCATGCCAATTGAGTGACATGTGAAGCATTCAAGTCAATGATGTACATACAACCTAATTGCACAGTTTGTATGAACTGAATGTGAGTGGTTCTTCAAACAACTGACCGACAGCTGTCCCATCAACTGTGTCTACTTTCACAACATAGTTAAATGAGGCAGCTGCACTAGCTACCAGAGTGAGCTCCACTTCTCCATCACCCTCATTGACACTGTACTGGATGGGGTTAAACTGCACAAACACACCATCATCATCCACAATGTTGATGGTTGCTGTATCATCATCTCCTGCAGAAACACTGGCAAATCTAGTGTTGGCAGTGGATATGGTGGCAGTGAAGCTCTCTGGACCTTCCAATGCAGTATCATCCGCAATAGGGATGGTAACTGTGGCAGTGGTGCTTCCAGCAGGGAATGTGACGCTGTACGGTCCTGCTGTGTAGTCAGAAGGAGCTGGGTGGGAGGAAAGTGAACATCAAGACTAGCAAGGAAGACATTCAAGCCTCCATACTTGAACAGCAAATGATTACGCAGTTCAAAGCTAGTGTACAGTTAAATGATTCAGCAGCAATCTATGATACATAGACGTGTATCATTCTGACTTACCAGTAGCTGTGCCGTCTTGAGTGAGAACTTCCACTGTGTAGTCAGAGGAAGCAGCCTTGTCAGCAGATAGAGTCAGTGTTACACTGCCATCACCCTCATTCACTGAATACTGGGTTGGGTTGAAGATCACTTCGACAGCATCATTGTCCACAATATCAATGCTAGCAGTGTCAGCTGTTCCACTGCTGACACCCTGGGTGGAAGCTGCTGCTGGGATGGTCAGAACCGCAGAAAAGTCCTCAGTGACCTCAGAAATATCATCATCAGTGATGGGAATGGCCACAGTGGCTGTTGTCTGTCCAGCAGAGAAAGTCACCTGGTAGCCTCCAGACTGGAAGTCCACTCCACCTGGAGGACAAAGAACGAATTGTGTCAACCATGCCAACGGTAGGAAAGTAGTGTTGTGCAATCAAAGTGTCCCAAATCTGTGACACATATACAAACACTAGATGATCGAGCATCACAATTGCAATGAGTCAGTGCTATCTGTACTGTGCACAATTCAAACACCAAATCAAACCACTAAACTCGTACACGCAATCATATGTGTCAGAAAGGGTTGGTTCTCCAATACCAGCAACACAACAGGATGAGATGAAACGTCGGCAAGGTTTTCAACCCTGTTGTGAAGCTGGTATTGGAGAACCAACCCTTTCTGATGCCTGAGCCAGCTGAGAAGCCCTCACTTCAATCATATGTGTGCTGTGAGCACCAGCTGAGGATGAGATTATGCAAGCATACAGTACATAGATGTTTCTTGCACCATTGCCAAAAAACAAAACCATCTACTATAGATGGCACTTGCTATGTACAGACATATTGTACTGTTATGTACATGCACATGTAAAACAGAATGCACAAAGAGTCACATGTGGAGTATTCACATCAACCATTCACATACAGTGCATGTGACCAAATTGCACATTGTATATGAGTGGAGTTTGAGTGGTTCTGTAAACAACTGACCAATAGCTGCTCCATTGACTGTGTCTACATCCACAGTGTAGTCAAATGTGGCAGCTGCACTAGCTACCAGAGTGAGCTCCACTTCTCCATCACCCTCAGTGACACTGTACTGGGTTGGGTTAAACTGGACAATCACACCGTCATTGTCCACAATGTTGACAGTGGCTGTGTCATCATCTCCTGCAGAAACACTGGCAAATCCAGTGTTGGCAGTGGATATGGTGGCAGTGAAGCTCTCTGAACCTTCCAATACAGAATCATCCTCAATAGGGATGGTAACTGTGGCAGTGGTGCTTCCAGCAGGAAATGTGACACTGTATGGTCCTGCTGTGTAGTCAGAAGGAGCTGGGTGGGAGGAAAGCGAACATCAACACTAGCAAGGAAGACATTCAAACCTCCACACTTGAACAGCAAATGATTACGCTGTTGAGCTACTGTATAGTTATAGTTAAAAGATTTAGCAGCAATCTATGTTACATACTGTAGAAGTGTATCATTCTGACTTACCAGTAGCTGTGCCGTCTTGAGTGAGAACTTCAACTGTGTAGTCAAAGGACGCAGCCTTGTCAGCAGTTAGAGTCAGTGTTACACTACCATCACCCTCATTCACTGAATACTGGGTTGGGTTGAAGATCACTTTGACAGCATCATTATCTGCAATATCAATGCTAGCAGTGTCAGCTGCTCCCTTGGTGACACCCCTGGCAGAGGCTACAGCTGGGATAGTCAGAACTGCGGTAAAGTTCTCAGTGGGCTCAGCAATATCATCATCATTGATGGGGACAGTCACAGTGGCTGTTGTCTCTCCAGCAGAGAAAGTCACCAGGTAGCCTCCTTCCTGGAAGTCAGCATCACCTGAGAGCAGGTTGCAGTCATACAGCTCATGGTCATACACAGTACACATACAACTATGCATACGTATGTACAGTACAAGTTATTTGCATACCAGCCCATAGCACTGGGACAAGCAGATACACAGAAGTACTCACCTATATCTACTCCAGAAGTTATGAAGCCAGTATCACCTGAGAGGGGATGCAGGTTGCAGTCATGCTCATAATGTACATTGCACATATGTAACTACCGTACGTATATGTAATAGTTAAATGCTGACCAAGAGGTGTCTCTGAGATTTAGAGCACGAGACACAAGGAAACGAAGGACCCGAGTGCCGAGTGATCTAAATCTTCAGAGACACTGATTGGTCAGCATTAAAGTGTTATAGATCCTGTTGCCATGGTAATGTGCGTCTAAACGATGTTTCTAAATGTCGTAGACACCGGGTGTTGTTTCACGCCGTGGTCTATTTTGTCTAGCCGTGTTCTTATTCGACGCGCAGCGTTCGCGCTATGCTCTAAATACCAATTTAGAGCATGGGCGTGGCTTAGGCCATGGTCTATAGCAGAGAAACTGCAGCTGTGATAAGCAATAGTAGCTAACGCCACAACTTACGATGCACAGGTCGCCCGGCTCACTTGTTTTGCCGAGAAACAGGGTAAAGCGACAATGCGGCTACGAACCAAAGCCGAGGAAGGAACTGGTTAGCTACGAGCTGGGGTACAAGCTTTGGTTAAAGACACCGCTCTGGGAAAAGCTGTCACTGACAGTGAGTAAGCTTACGCTTAGCTGACACATCGCATCCACTGCCGACCTGTAGGGAATGTCCGCTGCGAGATGAACATCCCAAATTAAGACCCGAGTTACACGACGTTTTCTCCGACTGTTAGGAGTAGCTAACTACTTCCGGAAGACGCGTGATGACGCAAGTACGAGTAGGTAAACTGATTCGCTGCTGCCTCCTACCTACTCATACTTGCGTCATCACGCGTCTTCCGGAAGTAGTGTGCTATTTCTGACAATGGCTGAGAAAACGTCGTTTGATCCAGGTCTCAACTTGGGCTGGTCATCTCGCAGCAGATGTTTCTTACAGATTAGCAGTGGATGTGGAGCGTCAGCTAAGCGTAAGCTTACTCACTGTCAGCCACAGTGTTTCCCAGAGCAGTGTACATATCCTTTCACCAAAGCCTGCTCCCAGCTCGTAACCAGTTCATCTCTCGGCTCTGGTTCGTAGCCGGATTGTTGCTTTATCCTGCTTTTTAATGAAACAAGTAAGCTGGGCAACCTGTACATTGTAGGTTGTGGCGCATTAATGAACAGCTGCAGTTCTCTGGTATAGAAATCCTATAAAATTCCCAGCGCAAACGACGCAACTTAGTTAAAGCCCAGCTAGACAAAATAGAAGTCGTGGCATGAAGGTACAGCTGGAGTGTCTAAGAGATTTAGAGATCACGAAGAAAGGCCTGTTGCCATGGTAACAGAATCTATATTACGCTATTTGCATGTTAGGCTACGAGCACAGACATGATGTGCATGCGCATACAACCAAATTGCACAGTTTGTAGGAACTGAATGTGAGTGGTTATTCAAGCAACTGACCAGTAGCTGTCCCATCAGCTGTGTCTACTTGCACAGTGTAGTCAAATGAGGCAGCTGCACTAGCTACCAGAGTGAGCTCCACTTCTCCGTCACCCTCGTTGACACTGTACTGGGTGGGGTTGAACTGGACAGTACTAGTGTCATCATCTAGAATGTTGACAGTGGCTGTGTCAGCTGAGCCTGCAGACACCCCCAAGTCGGCAGATGCTTGGGGAATGCTCAGAGACCCAGTGAAGGACTCTGTTCCCTCAAGCACATTGTCATCGGTTATAGGAATGGACACACTAGCTGTTGTTGATCCGGCCGTAAAAGTGGCTGTGTAAGTTCTACCAGTGTAATCGTCTCCACCTGCAGTGGCAAAAGTTATGGAATTGTGTGCAATTCAAGTAAAATGAGTGTGTCATGAAGTACAGAGTAAAACACCTGTCAGCCAGCAATGTATTATACTGACAGATCTCACCCAAGTAGAAGTCTACTGCAGATGGGTCATACACCAGTTTCATGATATAATTGTGATAATTGGAACTGGCAATTATCATATCACAAGCATTCTCTCTATTGATACATCGTTTCAACAGTATATCGCAAGAAAAGCATCCAGCAGGAAATGTGACACTGTGATTCTGCTGTGTAGTCAAAAGTTGCTACTGTATGCATATATTATGCTACAGTATTTACATGCTAGGCCACGACCACAGACGTGCATGTACAAAACAGCATGCTAATGGAGTGACATGTGAAGCATTCAAGTCAATGATGTACAACCAAATTGCACAGTTTGTATGAACTGAATGTGAGTGGTTCTTCAAGCAACTCACCAACAGCTGTCCCATCGACTGTGTCTACTTCCACAGTGTAGTCAAATGAGGCAGCCCCACTAGCAACCAGAGTGAGCTCCACTTCTCCATCGCCCTCACTGACATTGTACTGGGTTGGGTTAAACTGCACAGTCACATCGTCATCATCCAGAATGTTGACAGTGGCTGTGTCATCATCTCCTGCAGACACTCCCAAGTCGGCAGATGCTTGGGGAATGCTCAGAGACCCAGTGAAGGACTCTGTTCCCTCAAGCACACTGTCATCGATTATAGAAATGGACACACTAGCTGTTGTTGATCCAGGCGGGAAAGTGGCTGTGTAAGTTCCACCAGTGTAATCCTCTCCATCTGCAGTGACAAAAGTTATGGTATTTTGTGCAATTCAAGTAAAATGAGTGTGTCATGAAGTATAGAGTAAAACACCTGTCATCCAGCAATGTACTAAACTGAGAGATCTCATCCAAGTAAAAGTCTACTTAGGGAAGGGTGATATACCGGTTTTACAATATAATTATGATACAGTGGACCCCACCTTGCAGACACCCTTGAAAAGCAGACACCTCGATTATGTGGACACTTTCTAAAGTCCCAACGATTGACCCTATGCTACCTGTATAAAGTTCCCTTGAAATGCGGACACCCCGTTATTCCAAACTGCGGACAGCGCCCTGTGCAACGCCCTATACAACTCTGTATAAATTCACTTGATAATATGGACATTTCAATCAGCTGCCAGAAAATGGCCGCTCCCTGATTTGCACCGCTACCTCTGACAAGTGACAAGAACAGTACAGGAGTTGGCGAGTGCCGCAAATCGTCTATACTAAGAGGTTTGAAAGTGTCTCTAACATGGGAAAGTGTAGCGCGAACAGCTACCCTTTAGAATCATCTTCAGAAATGGATCGTGAGTCGAGTACTAAAGCGAACCACCTCTACCTTTACAAATTCGTTTTATTCTGATACTTTTTCACACATACACTACAGGATTGTTTTAACATATGGGCATATAGGCCATACCTCTGAAATGCGGACACCCCTATAATCATGACACTTCTCTTGTTCCCAAGGGTGTCCACAATATACAGTAGGGGTTCCACTGCAATTGGAATTGCCGATTATCGTATCGCAAGCATTCTCTCTATCAATACATCGTTTCAACAGTATATTGTGAAGAAAAGCTTTGATTCTGCATTTCTTTGGAATGTTTTTCTTTGTGAATAACACACATTGGGTGATTTAGTGTTCTCATTCTATATTTTGTTCACTTTTCATTACGTATCTAACCCTTCTCAATACGTGAACGAGACCACTCAAGAATGGTGATAAAATGGGTGATTGATACAGTTTAAAGGATGACTACAGAAATGATTAAGTAGTAAAATGTAAGAAAAACTGCATTACAATGATGAGTTCCAGAAACAGGTATTTTATTACAACGTTCCTTCTTGCTCATAATCTCCGATGACATACACACTCCATGTTCTCTCCTTATACTACCATCCCACTTTCACCATTTCTCATACACCTCAAAAAACTGTTTAATAAACTGAATAGCTGAAACCAGGTCTTGAGCAGGTTTCACTCACTGGGTTATCAATGCCCCAAACTAAAGCTTCACAACTATACTAGGGCATACATTCAAATGCAAGCAGCCTTGCTGTGCGTGAGGAAGAGTGCACATGAGCATAGGGAATGAGGTAAACCGCATTTGTGATGAGTTACCACTTTGCTAGCAGCACTGCTGATAAGTAACACGAGGAGCGCATAATGAGTAAAAGAGAGGGTTTCCCTTCCCCATTTTCTCATTATGCGCTCCTGGTAACACAGATTCACGTCTTGTGCTAATGTAGTCCTGGAGTCTAGTGATAATCGCTACTGGCTTATCTCATTGATGGATGCAGGGAAGCCAGTCCCTGCTTAGCTAACACAGTGCGCATTTTGCGCTTCACCCGAGGGAACAGTGGAAGTGTTCCCGGCCACGCAGGGCAAATGACGTCAGCCAATATGGCAGAATCGCCAACAGGCATGTAGCCCTTGCTGGCGCAATGGGTGGCTTTAACAACAATCTGAAGGCAGCGTGCAGTGATGAAGTAGAGTGTTGAGCAGTTTCGTGGCCGATGGTGGCTAAGTAGAGCTTTTGTTGTCGTGAGCGCGTGCGGAGAACACCAGGCTATTGTGCAATCTAGGTGTCTCAGGTTGACTGGGACGGATATACATATGTGAGAGTCGCCAGTAGAAATCGAAGAATAGCACAAATCCACATAATTCGAAAATGGCCACTGAAAACTGGCAACATTGAAGAGGCGGACAGTATCACTGAATGACATTTCCCAACCCTTGGAGTGAATGCGCTTGGATAAGGCATGCTGTCTGCATTATATAAACTACAGTTCATACCTTTTGGTTGCAAAAGTCGCCCTTGGTTTCATATTTTCGAAGACCACTTGCCCAATGCTAACTGGAACATTCCGCCAGTGTAACATAAGCTTCACTCTGCTAAAGGCTTCATTCTCACTAACGACGATTTCCACAGTTATACAGTAGCTCTATTAAACATCAATACAGTACGAAATGAGACCGAATTTGTCATGAGTTAAGGTGGAGCGGCCATTTTTAATTGCCATTTCTTACCCTGTGTATATAAATAAAATGGCAAGTCAGCTACATTCACCTGACAATTTCTCAGCAATGGAAGCTCAGGTGCACCTCAAACTTGCTAAACGTTCTAAGGAGACGTGTGAACACCTAAATCTGGAAGAATCTCCAAATAGCAAAAAATGCGCTAATCTTCGATTTCTACTGGCGACTCTCACATATATAATATACATACATATATACAAACGGGGGACGACAACGCATCACGATTACTTGCCTCGCCTTTCGGCTCAGCAAAAACTACACTGTGTACACGTGAAGTTAACACATCCCTTACCAACAGCTGTGCCATCCTGCGTGGTGACTGTGACAGTGTATGCTGATTGGGCTGCAGAGTCAGCTGTGAGCGTGAGTACAGCAGTTCCAACATCTTCACTCACGTTGTACACAACTGGATCAAATTGAACAGTGATGGCTGGGGCTACAGGGAGGGGGAGGGAGGAAATAAGCTTTGTCGTTGAATAATGCCCTATTTACAATTGTTACACATGTTTTGCATAAACTTTACACAGTTACCTAGAGACATGCACATCCAACGTTGAACCTTATGAGCAAGATACATACATATTACAGTGGTATGAAACACTGAAACATATTTACAGCTTTGAAAGCATGGATACGTTGAACCTAATTGACATGCATGTTGATCACTTCAGACAGACAGTACGGCTGATCATACTCGACTAACACCTGAAGTGATACAAAACCTCCAATACATGTACATATGAGCAGTACAACAACCATCTTGCGGAGTGATGGTGGCCTGGAGCTAAAGGCACAAGATTGAAGATCTGGTTATGGGATGTCTCAAATTTGAGCCCAGGCCATGGCAGCAGACTTACAATGGCAGCACTCCCTGACAACAAACACTACCCCACTGAACGAATAACAAACTGGTTATACAACACACACAAAGACGTACACACACACACGCACACATGCATGCACACACACGCTGTCCTAGCCTGCTGTATAGCTACCTACATATAACAGTCATGCTACCCCTACAAATGTAGGAGGCCAAAGAACAGGTTGCCAGTTGCTGTTCTGATCCTGGCCTACATCTACAGTATGCATGTGCTGTAGAACCAACTGCTACACATACAGGGCACTGAACAGCATCACTCTGTTCACTGATTGCCTTCTGTCTCTCTGTTGTATGCTTATGTCTCCTCGGGTTGCCTTTCTCTCTTTGGTGGGTAACTTTTCGGCTTCTGTTGGTGCCACGATGTACCATAGCACCATAGCTTCACACACCCAGTCTGAGGCTAGATTCACTGAAGGTGATAGTCTGCCATCACACAAGAGGTGACTAGCAGCCAACACCTCACGTTTTAGATTGACGTCAGGTAGTCCAACACAGGAAGGCAAGTATAACACAACACACCTCCAATTCTCCATCGTGTAATAGAGAATATACACATGTATGTATCACATTCCCTTCCTGTACTATTGATAGTAACAGTTATGCAATCACAACACTGTATGCCAGGCCATCTTTCCCGCCCCCACTAATTAACCACAGACAGCTTCAGTACAAGGCTATGTGTCTTCACACACTGTGAACCAAGCCCAATAGCATGCCAAGAATTTTTCTTGCAGTAAGCTGAGTTTACCAATTCAGGTAGGATGTCTGAGCTTCCACCTGCCTTGCCACTCTTGAGCTTCTCCACGTGAGTGGCTCTGCCATTTGTGGTCTCAACAGGCATCGCTTAACTTTCTCCAGTTCTTCATGATCAAATCAGCTTTGCACCATCAGTATCTCCTCACAGTGTCTTCTCTATCTCTGCTGCACTGACGTACAGTGGAACCTCACTTATCCGGTCGTCGATGTTCCGGGCACCTTGGTCTACCAGGCAGCTGTTAAAGCAAGCCGGCCATTTTATTACTACGTACGCTGACGTCACAATTGCCTCATGAAGACGGCTAGCAGAAAGCGGCGCATCATTACGCTCGACCAGAAGCTAGTTATTGACGACTTAAAAGAAGGAAAGTCCCAGCGACCCGTTGGTGACATCCATGGAGTTCCGAAGTCTACCGTTGGCGACATATGGAAGGATTGAGGGAAAATCGTCTTTATTTTCATTTTAGTTTTTAGTTTTTAGTTTTATTTTAACGTTTTCATGCTTTATGTACTTGTGACCAGTGTTTTTATATAGCCATGTACATGGTTCATGAATGAGTTCAGAGTTACGGGCAATTTTAAAGTTACGGGCAACCGTCCCACACTGCCCGGATAACTGAGGTTCCACTGTACATAGGGAGGTAGGTTACATGGACTGTCATTTTCATCATAAGCCACAGCTGATCTCAATGGTACTAGTCCCCTTCCGCCATTCTGCAAATCCTGTACATAGCATTATGCACATATATCTATCCCCCCAGACCTTCCATGCTGAACCTTAAAAGGGATTTTTGCTTAAATCGGTCATTCCTGGCTTCTATTGTGGACTGATGACATCACTTCTGGCATTTACAAACTTTGTCCTGTCATCCCCCCTCTCTGAGCTACGCCACCTGCTGTACAGTTGGTTCCACTGCTCAAACTAGGGGTTCACATCAACAGAACTGTTATTGAACCAATCAGGATGTCTTCCACTTTCCTGACCAACAACTACGTACTGTGTGGACACTTTGTATGTTTATGCAAGAACAGCCACCTCATCTGTCTTCCTATCTCCTGATGTAACTGTCTCTCTGCCATGCCTAGCCGTGTCTATAACTCTGTCTATGTCTAGAACTGATCTAATGATCCAAGTAGCCAGGTTCCACAATGCCCAATTGTTTCTTCACCTTGAAGTCTGTGCAAAATATGATGACAGCAGGGAAGTGCACAATACCTCCTTGGGTGAGCCTGTAGGGTGTGTTGAGTAACAGCATCGTTTGTTGTCCTGCTATAGCTCCATGATGTTCCCACAGGCAGAATCAGTGAAGCCAGGTGTTTGAGGAACCTGGACCTGATGTGTAGCATGCGAAGGATCTAACCTTCACTGTTGTCGCCGCTGATATCAATGTGCATGTCAAGATAGCGGAAAATGTGAGAAAGAACACAAGAAGAATAGCTGACTAGACAAATGCACAGCATGATGGGGCGAGCCCAGCTAAGAGCTGCCAGCGTGTCACGTGCTCTTCTCTCGCGAAGCCATTCTTGTTAGACTTCATCAGCACAGGCACTAGATGTACTATCCATGTTGTGCAAGGGACCATCAGCTAAGAAGCACTAGCAGAAGCAGGCTGGAAAGCTGTCACAGCAACTACTGATTCAATTGTGCTAGTCCTATTGTAACCAATATAGCTGGCACTCTCTATTTAGTCGGTAGTGGCGCCTGCTGTCCCAGGGCAAGAGCACACTGCGCAGCCTAGCTCAGTATATGGAACCCTGACGCCCACTATGCCTGCACGAGAGCACTTCACACCCTTGCCGTGCTTCACCCAGCCCATTTGAAGTGTGTCCCTATCCAAACGCAACACCCTATACCCACTATGTCTGCCCACCAGAGCAATTTGCACCTTATTGCCTGGCTTCAGCTACCCCCCTTACAGCTAAGTGAGTCCTGAAGCTGCAGGGCATAACCGTACAAATGTAGTAGTCACTCGTCTTCCCGATATCGCAGCGTATATCATAGGTGGTGGGCAAGGTTTGAGTCCATAGAATTAACGGTGGTGGGCTCCACAGCTTTAGTATGCCACGGCTAATGACAGAATGCCCCAGTGTCGGCATAATGATATGCATGACAGTGCAACCACAATGTTTGTGCAATGCAAAATGGCCGGTATAAATGGATATAGAAAAGAACTGCATGCGGTGTAGACACCTTCTGGTCCCTGTGTCCAAAATGTGTTGCAGTCCCCCAGTGTGCCCAAAATATTACACCAAAACTTTCCCCCATGGCCCAAACAGCCGGTCGGGCGCGATTCCAGCCATACTACGCACTAGGTGGGGTCCGCTCGGTTCACCCCAATAAAGGAGGCCTTCAAGAGGCACTGGATGGACAAATAGGAGTTTTCTGAGTAGGAGAGGTTGATCATAGCTCAACTGCAAGGTATGCCACAGGCATATACACAGAGAGAAAGAGACACACTGCCTGGGTCCCCATGTTCATTACCACAAAGTAATTGCTTTAGTGAATAGCCCTTACAAAGGATAAGGCCATTGTGCAGCCATTTGTACAGTAAAAGGTCATACATGGTACCTTCTGTGGGAGTGCCAGCTATGCAAACAATGTGTGTGCTCCAGCATATTATACAAACTGTATGAGGAGGTAATTGTATACTGTATAAACTCTCTCACTGATGTGTCACTTCATGAATATACAAACAGTCTGACCCTGCTGCTATATCCTGTATAAACTGCGCACAAAGACCATGGGCCCATTGTCCTCTACACCTGACAGTGTCTCCCTAGGGACACATGAGGTGATGCACATGATTAGATCATGCTCATGACCCACACAACAGGCCAGGTCAGATTGGGTACATGACACAGTGAGAGCTATGAGCACACTAAGGCCAGGATACTGCTTATCAATGCATAGGACTGAGCAGTAAAGTGGTTGAGGTCTTACAGGAATCAAACCAAGGCATTATCTGAACATGGCAGACTACATACAACACATACAGTCGTGGAATGCATCATCTCTCACTGCAGTACCCTTGTCTCTGAGCACATGCATCACTTAGTGGTGGTCAGCCTATCCACATCTTAGCTGTTCGTCTACATCTCCACAGTGCAGGAAGAACTATTGAAACTGTAGCATACCCAAAGACCTCATTATCCTTCTACCTTTGCCCTTCTCAATTCCCAGGTTACAAACATTAGGTACGTAGAATACTGAAAGCATGTCAAGGCAGTCTGGCCACGCAAGACTAATAGAGTTTCCATCCAAAGGACCCTCACATCATAGAACTGGTATAGTGATAGACCAAGAGTAACTGTACTATGCTGCTTCTACCCTGAAGCCACACAGAATGGATCAAAGGAATCACATTTGTGCATTACATGTACGTATACAGGCTTCTGACTACCAAAGGCCACACCTATCAACAAGTGACTGTTGAGAGATGCCTACTCAGTGCCAATAGCCACTGTTCCAATTTGGGGCTTGTTGCATCAAACAGATACTCAACCCTATGGCTGTACCCATGAACTGCAGCAGAATTATTGCATACAATAATCATCAACTTCAGATCGATTGCAATTAGGTAGATTTACTAAACTGGGCAAGAAATAGTAGCTTTGAGTTACAAAAATCTTGCACTGCACTGACACAACACTGAAGGCAGGATAATGCTGATTGTGCAGTTAAGGCACTTTTAACTTACGCGGCATGTCCTCAATGGTCACTTTAATGCTAGCGTCTTCACATATGCACTGTCCACTGCTTGGGTTCAGTGTGATGTTAAACATCTCATCTGACTCAGTAATAGCATCACTGACAATTGTGATGTTGCAAGTGGCCTCCACCTCACCAGCAGCAAAGCAGCAGTCAGAAGGAGTTTCATAATCAGTACCTATACAGACACACACACACACACACACACACACACACACACACACACACACACACACACACACACACACACACACACACACACACACACACACACACACCACACAGAGAGAGGTTTGAAAGTGAGGTTACATCCATTGTCACCGAATACACATCACACTTTAGCAACATTAAAAGCATTACAAACTACACTGTAGGAGGAATACGCTCATATACAGTACATACATGTACATGGCCTTCAAATAGCACATTATGATTGAGGCTGTACTCTTTGGGATTCAACTTTGAACTATCCTAGGTGTATGCAAGTTCATAAAGGCATACACTTTTGTTTGGGAGGCACTGGAAGCAGATCTGTTCATGCCACACTTAGGGTGGGTTAGATGTAGGGTGGCAGGCTAGACCTGAGCTATGTAGTGTAGATGAATCACTGAACATAACTGTGAGCCTTACTCTGTGTTGTTATATCCCCCACTGCGATACCAATGCACGCAGACTGTCCCACTGGTCCAGATCTGGTAGCAGTGAACTTCACTACACCTGATGCCTCTGTCACAGTTAGGCTGGACTCCTCCAGACAGAAGATCGTTGCTAAAATGGGCAGATAAGGTGAAATGATAGGTAGTTATATCCAGAAGAGGAATATCTAAAACATGCTAAAAATGCTAAAGTGAACACATGCACACACACACACACACCCCACATACCCACACACCCACACCCACACACCCACACCCACACCCACACCCACACCCACACACACACACACACACACACACACACGTAAAAGCACAGGCACTGTAACTACAGACACAAAACAAGCTATACATATTGACAAATTAACGCAATTATACAAAGCATCTGTAGTAGCATTAGAGCTAGAGATGATTGCCCCCCAAAAGTGCACAACTTGAAATACTTACCAGCAATTGGGTCCACTTCCATTCCAGCGACATAGCCATAGGAGTTCTCTCTGTCCCAGCCATAAATGGTGAACATGAACTTGCAATCTGGGTCAGTATGTGTCAATGTGTGCACTCCTGTGTTCTCAGTTGGGTCAAATTGAGCTCCACGGCCACAGACAGAGCCATCACTGCACTTGATATCAACAAAGGTTTTATTAACAGGGTTTCCCTCAAATTGCAAACCATCAGGGCTACACTCCACTGGGAGAACTAAACTCATCTGAGCATCAAACTTCACTCGTACACCTTGAGTGTCTAATGACAGGCTCTCAAAGAAGATGGTTTCATAGTCCTTGGAATACTGCTGCAATGGAGGGATCATGCTCATGAAGGGATCAGCCTCCAGGTTGTTATCATAGCCTGAACTCAAGCTGTACTGCACCATCAAACATGGCTGATTGCATTCAACACAACAGAAGCGATCATTACTGTATATGAACTGTCTGAAGTCTCCTGCATTCTGCAACACGATCTCTTCTGAATGGGAGGGATTGCCTGCCTTATCATTGCACGTTACTTGGCATTGAGTACTATCTTTGCTAGTCATGATGCGGTACCCATCTGCACTGCGGGTCTTGAGTGGTACAAGGAAAAACTTCATTCCCCAGGCCTCTGTTGGTGGAAAGTACTCCACCATGTGGTCACAGTTTGGTAAATTGATAGGAAGGTGTGTACATTCATGGCCACTAGTGAGTGTGAGTGGCTTGTTTGAAGTGATCCGAGTGCCAGTGAGATCTGTACGACTTACACCTGCAATAAGAGTACCTTTGTTAGCAATAGTAGCAGCTGTTTCACGACCAGGGATAAATCTGCCAGGAGCAAAAGGAACACGGATGATATCTTTGGGATTGATTGTGATGGTTGTGTCATCCTCGTTGGTGATGATGGCAAAGAAAGACCGTGCACCAGTCGATCCTGAGAGGGTACTTGATTCAGCAGACATAACAAAGTATTCATATGTTCCAGTCTTGGTCACAATCTTGGGCAGAGCAAGGAATGCATCAGTTGAAGCGGACTCTTCATTGACTCCCACAACTGTCAGCAACTTGTCATCAGATGCTTTGATGGTGATTGTCTTAGACGGGTCAATAGTGAAGCTTCCAGAGATTTCATTGCTTCTTGGGATTGTTATTCTTGTCTCGCCACCTTTTTGCACAGTATGAGTGTTATTGATAACAGCTCCTGTTACCCTATTTCCTAATATTTCATTGTAAGCCACCCAAAATGAGACTGTTTCTTCTTCATCTGTAGTCACCAACAAGGATGCGTCTAAAGAATCTCCCTGGTTGGGCCCAAATGCAACAAGGAATTCATTGCCTTCATGGTTGACACCTGATTGAGGAGGCATAAAGCAGTAGTACAGAGCACTAGCAGTAGCTATGAGTAAATTACGAATGTAGCTGTAGCTAACAAGATGCCACATTCTTTAGTACAAAGCTACTGACTTAGTCGCAGTTTAGCACTATACAACTCTTGGCAGTAAAGTCTGTTCTGCTCTTCTGACCTTGCACAATTCCACTGCAGGTGGCCAGTGCCAGCAAGACAAGGACAGCACTCTGAGACACCATCCTGGCTGCTCCTCTGAGATAAAGAGAACAACCTGGAGTGCTGTACCACAGACAGAGAGGGCAGCATTTCCTAACAGCTGCGAGTATTTATATTAGCTACTACACAGGAAGTAAGGTGTACTTTAATTACTTCCTGCTCATGACTATGCATAGTGTGATATTCCTCTGCCAAAAGTACAATAAACTTAGGGTTGAAAAGTCACGTATGCTATGCCACATGTGTGTGTATTCTACAATACACATTGACAGATTACATTACAGGCAAGATGATGCAATCCAGAACATTCTCACTCTGCTGTGAGAAGACACTGAGGTGAGACTAAGCAATCTCCACACAGCTAAACATGGTAGGTTCTAATGCAAGATCGCAACTACAATACGTACGTACATGTATGTATGCCAGCTCAGTCTGCATACCGTTAGTCACTGGTCGGTACCCACTTGGGTGGATATGCAGTGATACCAATTGGGTTTGTTATGCATGAACCACAAGTACCACTGTCACCACTCACTCCAAAGCTGTGCACTAAGGTTGTAAGGTTATTTCCTACCCATGTGTAGCTTCATATCAGTGGTGCAGTATTAGGGCCAATTTTATACTAAATTGAGGCCTGACTGTACTACCCCACCTACGTACTGGAGCTGTTGTCGTGGTTGTGCCTGACAGGGTGAAGTGCATCCAGGATGACAATGTGCACTATCCCAAAATGAATTCAAACCATTCTCAGTTTTCTATGTCATAAACATGTAGTTCTTACTGTATGTGTCTAGTCTTACAATACTCTTTTCTCTATTTCTACTACTCTTGCTCAAACACCAGCTCCTAGATGCTGCTCTGTACATCTGGCCATGTTTGTAGTCTAGCCACGGTAATTGCGGAATTTTGGGCATGTTATCCATGGTATGTTCCATGAAACAGTTAAAGATAGGCAGACAATCATCTCCTTGTTCACACACCTCATGATTGCAGGGGATTGCCTGCCATTAGCTTCTAAATGCCATGCAATTAACAGGTTTAGGTGATAAATTAGCAGCAGTCAGAGGGTGATCACAGCAATTAACACACACCTGTCAGGGCATAGTTGTGAACATTGTCTCAGTTCCATATACCAATCAAGCTCAAGTTCCAGATGTGCACACCAAAATGCCCACCAATGGAACCCCCCCCCCCCCCCCCCCCCCTTAGGACAACAGTCCAGTAGCTGCATTAAATCCAGCAATATAAGTTACAACACATCTCATACACAGTACAGGGTGAAGAGCACACATTAAAGTCTTCCATCTCATGGTTTCACTACCCTGCATCATAGACACCTACAATTGTTGTGGTCCTCCCAAGGGAAGTGCAAATTGCATTACTTCTGCACAACCAAGGGGTCTTAACCCACTTTCCCAAGGGGAGAGTCACCTGACATAGGTTTAGCAGCCTCACCTACAGTTACAGACAACCCGGCTAGATGGCCACACCCAGCAGTGAGGCTTCCCGACCAATGTACACTACAGGGACCAAAGCATTGTAATGGAGAACCTACAACCTCCTGCTTCTGTTTCTGTGCTCACCCAGACAGCCTGGCTGGAGGCAGAAGACGTGACTAGGAAGTCCACTCACTTAAAGTCCTACCAGTAGCACACAAAAAACACCAGTTAATGCACACATATAAAGTGTAATGTCCTACTATTGCTCCTGCGTCATTGCTCTAGCTACTCACCTTGGGAGTGTTCTGCGGCAACCTACCACAGAACATTGCGTGTACGTGAGCTAAAAACATTCCATGGTTGCCTTGTGATGGTACTGTGAAAGGCTCACTGATGTCCTCAAGTTTCACACCAAAGCACAAAAAGAACTATATGATACATATACAGTATCTGCAGAAACATAGTGACAAGTACCGAATGATACTGGTGACTACTATAGTAGCACATCAAAACAAAAGAATGCACACATTAAGAGTGAAGAGGTAGAGGTACGTGCACAAACATACACACTACGTAACCATCAACACCAGATGAAGTATGCAGTGTGCACATACAAATGGGCCAGGATTTCCACATGATAGTGCATACATATGACACAGTATACTACAGTTGGAATAACATATACAGTGGAACCTGTCTAAGATGGTCACTGTGTTAGGCAACCACCTCTCTGAAACAGCGTGCTCTTCACCCCTAAACAGCACTAAAGCACTGCAATCTACCACTGTAGAGGAGCCACCTTTCTATAAAGGTCAGTTAGAACTGGCCCACAGGTGGCTGTCTTAGACAGGTTCCACTGTAGCACTTGTGAAGCAAACATAAAAGGTGAGGCTACTGTACAATGAAAGAGGCATCAAACAGTTAGTTTGTACCTACAGCATAGACAGTCACACTTTGATGGTTTGACCATCTGTTGCAGGAGATGAGGTGACATGACATCATACCAGTATAGAAAGACACAAGCCATAAATGTACATTAAAGTCAGACAAATACCATTCACAATTAGATTACAAGAGTCAGATCAAAGCAAATAGAGGACACAACAGCAAAGTTGATTAAAGACACTCATTCCAGCAGTTGTGTCCTCATGCGTAATATACACACTCGTATTGCATCCATCTCTCTTTAACTGACAGATATGCACACACAGTGTGCACGCACACACACACCCACACACACACGCACACGCACACACACACACACACACACACACACACACACACACACACACACACACACACCATAGTGACTAGCAGCACACAATGAACTTGTTTACACTCTGAACCCCAGACCAGACCCCACCTATCCTCCTGCCATTCTGATGAGGTCATAATAAAGTGGCCAGAGATGGGCAGGGTATGGTTAAGGAGACAAAATTACATTACCCAACTAGTATGACTAACTAGCATACATCGGGTAGACCAACAACCAACCTTTTACTGGGGTCTACAGTGTATACAGTGCAAGTTACAATATACACCACTAATCTATGCATACACATATAAAATGAATACTGGACAGTAACTGTGGTGTGTGTACAGTACATTCACTGAACAGGGCAGCCCCCAGTCTATACACACTAAATGGAGGGAGGACCTAGTAGTATTGCACAGAGTGACCTACATGTGTACTGTAGAATAGGCTGCCACTCACTCTACAGCCAGTAATGGACACACAGCTAGGCACAAAGGTCAATGACCTTATGCCAAGTACCCCTCCTGCAGATGGTGCCTGCATTACAAGCAGCCTTATCAAAGGCACCAGGCATCAGGTGAGGTATTATGAAGTAGTGATAATCACATTATACAAAAAGGCCAAAGAATGAATGAACCAGAATGTAGGCACAGCTATATAACACTCTCTGTCAGTCCCCTCACACACACACACACACACACATGCACATACATGCATGTGCACACACACACACACACACACGCGCGCACACACACACACACGTGCGCACAGCACACACACACATGTGCACAGCACACACGCATGCGTGCGCACACACACACATACTGAGAAAGGGGCCCACACATTAACACAAAATATTATAATACCAGAAATACATGTACGTATCCTACTCTCTGATATGTTTGAGCTACAACCTTATCTGTATACAAACATACATCTACACTGTATACCTGGCAACCTTTGAGAGGTGACAGACTGTCTCACTCAGCAGAAACAGAAAACAGCTGCCACACACTACACAATGACCTAACCTGAGGTGGGGCTTCTTCAAAGACTTGTCCCACAGTGCAGCTTAACCACAGGCCTCAACAGATGCCGACAGACTGTAACCAAACCTCAGTTAGTCTATTAGCACATTACTGCTGACATAAGCTCTCCCATGTTGACATAAGCACTACTGAACACAAAGGCAAGTTGCACAAAGCATAATATTATATGTATATCTGGTCCATTTCAAAGAGGCTAAAATAAGCACATTCTTCCTTGCCTATGTCTGCATCTCATAGCAACCACACCACACTGGGTAGCTAACAAAGAAATAGAATTACATAATATTGTGTATATAGTGTGATTTACATACATTTTCAGACAATTTATCACATAAAGGAACATACAGGCACACACACATGTACTGTCTATTCTGGGCGGCAGTTTTTAGAAGCCACCTGCGTGCATACGTACGCACACACGTGCACACACACACACACACACACACACACACACACACACACACACACACACACACACACACACACACACACACACACACACACACACACACACACACACACACACACACACACACACACACACACACACACACACACACACACACACACACACACACACACACACACACACACACACACACACACACATACGCAAACTAGTAAAGGGTCTAAACAACAGTGCTGGGATAATGTACACAAGAAGCCAGCCAGATACACAAGTTGAAGTGAAGAGATTAATAAAAACATCACACCTGCTGCACAGCTGTGAGAGCACATTTGTGGCTGATTCGAGAAGCACATGAAAGCCAAAGGAGTACACAGTCTCATGCACTTACATGGCATTCTGCTTTCATCTAAGCCAAGGCAAAACTGAACTGTATAATCATATTACAAATCATACAAAGTCGTTAAACATTCCTAGAAGAAGTACAATATATCAAACTTGCAGAATGGTATGGAAGTATACTGCACACTTGCATATTTTGATCTTCACGAATGACTACAGTGAAATCTGTCCAATACAGCCACCTGCATGTGGGCCAGTTCTAACTGGCCTTTATAGAGAGGTGGCTGCATTACAGAGGTAGCCTGCAATGCTTTAGTGCTATTAGGGGACAAAGAGGCTGGCTGTTTGGAGAGGTATCTGTCCTACACAGTGACCATCTTAGACAGGTTTCACAGTACAACACACCTGGCAATGGAACAAAGGGGCACAACAAGAAATAGAGGGGGGGAGGGGGGGAGGAAGGGGGATTATAGCTAGTTGTATTGCCCCTCCCCTCGATGCACCACTGGCCATTACCCAAATGTGTGACAGAGTGAAGTGTAGTAGCACTGCAAAGAAAAGGCATAACTGATGGTCACATCTTTGGCACTTCAGCACTCCTGTAGAACAGCTTTGTGCTTAGTACTGGATATCACACATACATTGCTGTACTTAATATTGCAGGTGGAGCACTGCACCGCAGAAATGCCAACGTTTAGAGCCACACAACTGTCGCTGTTCTTGTTTGCTGTTGGCTGATGACTAATAATACAGTGACACCTCTCCATACAGCAAGGTGTAGAGCAGTGTGGGACAGACCCAAGTGTCCTCAATACAGAGGTGTTCTTACTTTAGAGGTAGATTGTACACATCTCTATGTAGCAGGAACAGTAGGCACTGTCCTCATTACAGAGGTGTCCTTATTTCAGACGTAGATTGTACACATCTCTATGTAGCTGGGACAGTAGGCACTGTCCTCATTAGAGAGGTGGCCACATTTCAGAGGTAGATTGTTCACATCTCTATGTAGCTGGGACAGTAGGCACTGTCCTCATTAGAGAGGTGGCCACATTTCAGAGGTAGATTGTTCACATCTCTATGTAGCTGGGACAGTAGGCACTGTCCTCATTAGAGAGGTGTCCTTATTTCAGAGGTAGATTGTACACAGCTCTATGTAGCTGGGACAGAAGCTATATAGCTAGATCACCACATGTGCATGTACAGCGTACTAGGTAGATACACTCTGAAACACTTCAGTATATGAATGGACAGCTGTGTACGTATAAAGGATGACTTAAAGCTTATGTAACATATAACTTTTCAGTGTAACCTACGCACATGACAAGTTGCATGCGTGGAAATGGACTAGCTACATTGCATAAATAGGAACACAGTGACACTCTCCCCTAAAGATATAACACCAGGACAAAACGAAGTGGGTACACTCGCGGGTTACTCTACACTACAGCCATGGACCCTCCAATAAGTGCAAGCATGTACCACACGCACGCAGACTCCACTGTACCACTAAGGGGGCGGGTCGTGACTAGCCATACACCACACATGCGTATGTTTCTTACCGGCATGGTCTTGCTGTCACCAGGTACGTGGAGGTCCGCAAGTGAGCTGCCAGTTGTCCTTGGCCAAGATGTGTGTATAAGAGGCACTGCGGAGAGGCGGCCGTTGGCTGAGGGGTCCTTCCTGCGCATGGCGGGAGCAAACCGATTCGGGTGTTTAGCCCGCCATTTTTCAATGTCAGCTTGAGCAATAATAGGGGCGTGCAAGCTTTGAATATGAGTGGCCAGAGGCAGCAGGGGATGGTAGAGAGGGCGGGAAGCCTGCCCCATCTTCCATGCTCCTACCGAAATGCTATACACAGTGAGAGAGGTGAGTGCAGTTCAACAGCTCGCGTCCTGGCTCCAAACGGGCAGTGCATGTCGGTGAAATGGTCTCTTCCCTTCCATATGCCAGAGTCTGTGCCATAAGCAAATGGCATATCAACTCCTGCTATGGCATTGCCCTTCGTTGTCCATTGCTGTGATTCCAATATGATACATGATGTTACCAATCTCTGGGTTGAATGCCACAGTGAGGTGAGGTTGACTGACACACAAGTGTCCAATACAAGATTGTAGATTTTGTCTTCCGCTCCGTGGACTTCATAGCAAATAGCAAGCTCTGTCTCTTCTGATCCAAGCAGCTTAGAAACCATTTTCATGGGTAGATTTATGGGTGCTATAAACATTGGATCACCGTCAACTGCATGCAATGATAGCAGGGTGGAGAGATAATACACAGTGTAACACTTCAACATCCAGCTCCAGGCACTGGCTTTGATTAGTCTCACATAGCCAGACCACTTTCCTGGAAAGCGGTCTGGCTATGTGAGACTAGGTTTTGATCATGGTAAACATCACACATCCCACAAAATTGCAAAATCTGCTACATATGTATCATAATGATGGATAATATCACATTAACATTCATTTTTATACACATATAAACTCGTAGAACAGAATAGAAATGTGTTGAGTCTAATGAAAGTTATGACTCGGAAGAAATGTTGGAAAGAAAGGGGAAATTGGCACCAGCTGTCAGCCGAACCCAGGACAACTTACGCCCTAACGCGGGGTTTCATCTTACGTAAAATTTGAATAGGAGCACAGTACCGGGTTGAAAAGTGGCAGCAGTTAGCAGCCAGCCCGTTTAGGTTGGTGGAACTTTGTCATCATTCCGTACTGACTTGTTGTACGCAGGTTCTAAGTGGCAGCAGTTAGTGACACATGTAAAGGTTAGTTGAACCATTACATTGCTCAGAACTAGCCTATAAGGAGAGAAAGGGTGAAGTGTCCTGGCCTGGTTGGTTAGCTTGGGCTGCTGAAACCCAGCATTAGGGCGTAAGTTGTCCTGGGTTCTGCTGCCAGCTGGTGTCAATTTTCCCTTTCTTTCCAACATTTCTTCCAAATCATGACTTTTATTAGACTCAACACGGTTAATTAAACCCTACTCGTTCATCTTACATAGAACAGAAATGTGCAGCCAGATTAATCAGCCAGAATAGGCACTGGTAATAGCTTACTTCCTCCCTCCCTCTCACACACACAAACAACACACACATGCATACACACCCTCACCCATTTACATCATACACTTGAAGCATTAATTTAATCAAATTAGCCATGCCATACCATTGTAAGCCTTTACACAGAGCCAACGAATCATCACATGTGAAAGTATTTTTTATTAGCCAACAGCCAATAATCAATCTTTAAGACACAATACCTTCACCCACTGCATAAATAGCATATAAATTAATTCAACAGTTAAGAAAGAAGACAAAGCAAAGCTGCCATTATTAAAGAATGAATCACACATACATACATAACCGTAAGGGTGTATAGCATACAGAAACATTATACCATTATACCCCAAGGGAGGCAATTGTGGTCGCAGCTGAGGCTGAGCAAGGGCAAGAGACAGAAGTACACAAACCTTAACAGCAACCACTTCTTCGTCCCTGTCACGGTGAGGACAATTGGGATAATTAGACCCGGATTCGAGGTGTTCTTTAGAGACCTGGCTTGCAGAGTGACGGAGGCTACTGGTGAACCATTGTCTCACCAGTACTTGCTCCAGCGACTTTCAGCTAGTAGCCATACAGCAGGCAATTCAGCAGCCAAGGATTTTCCTTGCCTGTGACAGTGTAGCACAGCTGCTTTGCATGAATATCTGCGTATTAAATTTTACACATCTTGTAATCCCTACATGTAATGTTGGCTTCTGATTGTGTGTATTCTTTGTCATTGTCAGTGGGTGAGTGTATTTTCTTCACTAATTTAATCCAATCGATCAATCAATCAATGATCATAAAGGATACATATCTCCAGTTTCTGGAGGTCATCCCTAAAAACAGGCTGTCTTAAGGCAACATATATCAGTCTGAACATTACATACCAGTACATAAATCACTTAAAATTATCACTCCGTCTCATCCTTGGTCTACCTCTCGGCCTTCTTCCTTCCATCTCTCCTACATACACCTTCTTTGTCACTCTGTCACTGCTCATCTCATTCAATTTGCCCTTCCAATTTTCCTGCCTTCTCCTTATTACATCTAATACACTTTCCTGCCCCATTTAATCCATTAATTTATTATTATTTCACAGCAATGGGAATAATTAGTTCATGCATTAACCAGTCATTTTGTGTAGCATTAACTGGCCATGGCTTCTGTATTACTATACACATTATCATCATATCGTTAGCTTCCCATGGCCTCAGTAGAGCAGCCACCTCTGCTTATATAGATCGAAGCAGGCTGGCCTGGGCACATGCGCTAATCTTTGCAAATTAATCCTCAGGATATATGTATAATAATATATATATGCCCAATGAAATTTGTACGCATGATGGTATCAATTATTGCTCAATCACTTTGTGTGAGCACATGTATAACGTGTTCACATGAAAATCAATCCATAGGTTATAGGCTGTCATTAATGGTCTAGGCCCTACTACAAATTAACTATAAGCAATAATGTTAGCACTCAAAGCAATAATCCAAATTAAGCAAAAGACATTGTGCAAAATGTTACTGTTAACAACAAGGAGTGAAACATTTGAAGTTACGATTCTTCTTCAAAGATCCTTTAGTCTGTGCAGAAGGGCAGAGGGGAGGCTTACAGTAGACACACACACACACACACACACACACACACACACACACACACACACACACACACACACACACACACACACACACACACACACACACACACACACACACACACACACACACACACACACACACACACACACACACACACATGCATAACAATAATTGTAAGCACACAATAGCTATAAAAGGCACACACATGTGGTGTGTGTATGTGTACTGTGTATTAATTGTTGCATGATACAGTATAGCACACACAGTCAAACCGCAGGCTGTAACTCACATAATGCATGCACTCACAAACAAACATCCAAGCATACCTTTCCATAGAGACGTTTTAACTTAGTCTTGAGGCACTGCCCCCATTTTGACAAGCACTTCTGCAAGTTTGCTTCATTATTCTCTGGACATTTTCTAAGCTTTGTCTTACAGCCGTCTGGGAGTGGCCTGTCATCTTTGGAGAAGTAACACGCCTTGCACGAGGTTACAGCCCCACATGGGTTACCACAGGAATCAGCATTGGGACTGGGGGAAGACAGACAGACAGACAGACGTACACACAAGTGGATAGGTTTGCATATTTATTTAAATTGGACAATACAGTGAAACCAGCCACGTGTGGGCCAGTTACAATTATCCTTTATAGAGGGCCGGGGGGTCGCTGCATTACAGAGTGAACTTCTTAGACAGGTTCCATTGTATGTACATCTTTTCTGAGCATTTCAAGCATTTGCAGGCATTCCTGTTTCTATCTCTGGAGTACTGAAGTAGTAGAAGCCATCTGTAAAGTACACACAGTGCCTTGTGTGTTTCATTGTGCCATGTTTGCAGTAGTCTTCTGAACGACTGTGGCGGCTATACAACACAACCTATGCATGTCTAAGCAGGAGTGAGTGCAATCGGCCGCCTTTGTAGGAGAGATAGTGTTTAGAGAGTGCATGTGCTGTTCCTCACATGACACAGATACGATTTGTTTTTCCTTTGCATACAGATTTGGAGCAATTTGGTGGACACAGATCATCTGACAGATCTACAGTGAGGGTTGGAGAGTGGTGTGGAGGAGGGAAGGGGAGGGGAGGGAGGAGGGGAGAAGAGAGGGAAGGGGAGGAAGGAGGTGAAGGGGAGGAGGGAGGGGGAGGAAAAGGAAGGAGAGAAAGGAGGGAGGGGGAAAGTACAGATGGAAGGAGAGGAGAGAGACAGTAGAAGACAAGTAGGAGTGGCGAGGGAGAGAGGAAGGAGGCGAGAGAGGAGGGGGAGGGGGACATGTGATGCCATATACGTAGTTAGAGATGACGTAGATCATTTCAGTATGACACAAGCTGATTAATGTAGGTGATTCTAATGAACACCCTTCCGAAAATGTGCTGTAGAGCTGTGCGTTTGACAATACTCACTTCCACACAACTCTCCAGTGTACTCTGGAGGACAGACACAGTCACAAGTAGAGGGGTCCTGTGTTCCATTATTCATACAGTTCTTTGGCACACAGCCTGGCAGAAGTGTGAAGGAGATGACATGTACTGAATGCAATTATTGACGTTGATGGACTATAAAACTGTTTCCTGTCAGTTTAACAATAAGCAGTGAATAGTAAATGTTGGTAATGTTGATGTATGTATGACACTCTCTGATACACTCCATGCGCATGTGTGTGCGTGTGTGTGTGTGTGTGTGTGTGTGTGTGTGTGTGTGTGTGTGTGTGTGTGTGTGTGTGTGTGTGTGTGTGTGTGTGTGTGTGTGTGTGTGTGTGTGTGTGTGAGGCAAAATCTCACTTCCACACAACTCTCCAGTGTACTCTGGAGGACAGACACAGTCACAAGTAGAGGGGTCCTGTGTTCCACCATTCATACAGTTCTTTGGCACACATTCTGTTGGTTTGATAGAGGACAAACAATACCAACATGCTGAGATCAGAATGGTCAGAATAAGCATGTGCTGGACAGTGTGACACAAGCTGTTTAATGTAGGTGATTCTAATGAACACCCTTCCAAAAATGTGCTGTAGAGCTATGCATTTGGCAATACTCACTTCCACACAACTCTCCAGTGTACTCTGGAGGACAGACACAGACACAAGTAGAGGGGTCCTGTGTTCCACCATTCATACAGTTCTTTGTTACACAACCTAGCAGAGCATGGCAGACGATGGAAGATGACATGCATGTGCTGCTTGCAAGTGACATCTAATGGACTAAACCCTTAAAGTGACTAGCAAAAATCAAGGAGAGAATTCTAAGCACAATTGCAGACAGGCCCAATGGAAGGGGCTATGACCGAAGACCTTAAGGCAACGCATCAGATCAAGACACAATTGTATACTGTCTGTAGACCTTTGAAACAACACAGATCTGAAAAGAAAGTGGTGCCGCCAGGAATCAAACCCAGGACATCTGGCCTTAGCCGCCAGTGCTCTAGCCACTGAGCTACGATGCCTCGCCGGCAATCACCAGCACTTAGTATTCTTTCCTTCTCGATCGATTCTACACAGCAATCATCCTGTAATCTGGTAGTATTAAAGATGTTCATTGTTGGTGTACAGCACTGTACATGTTCATGTGTCTGTGTGCACGTGTGCGTGTGCAAGACAAAATCTCACTTCCACACAACTCTCCAGTGTACTCTGGAGGACAGGCACAGTCACAAGTAGAGGGGTCCTGTGTTCCACCATTCATACAGTTCTTTGGCACACAGTCTGTTGATTTGATAGAGGACAAACACTATATCAACATGCTTAGATCAGAATGGTCAGATTAAAGTGCCACTGAAGCGATTTTTTATTTCATTTTGAAGTAGTGCAAACCTTCCTAAGACAAACTGCCTATCCTTTGTGTTGACGAAAATGCCTCCTTCATACCGTTTTTGACGATTTACGCTTGCTACCTAGCACCAAAAACTGGCGACAGTGCCACACCCCCGTGACGTCACTGGGTTTGCAAAGGTGTGTATATTTTACAATGTATTATCATAGAAGTTCATTGCATCATTGTTCAATCGTAGATCCTCGAAGCGACTTGATATTGGGCAGGTACATAGCATAACCCAACACAACGGACATTTCGGCTTCATAGGCCTTCATTTAGTGACTTTACTGGGTGTGCAAACTGCCGAAGAGTGTATGTTGAAGCATATAGTGCAACGTGGGATTCTGGGCTCTATGGCTGAAGAAAGCATTGTTTCCTCCTCTTCCTCTATTACCTCCGATGGAGAGTTGTCTGAAGAATTAAGATCTTGCCGAGTACTCATCGCTCGTTAGACCCTATCAAGACGAACCATGGGCCAGGGAAGATACCACGGAAAATGAAGACAAACTCAACACAGATGGGCTCTAACCAGGAATCCTGCAGGACAGATATGAAAGAGCCGTGGTTGTGGATTCCTGGTAAGTGCATTGCCTATCCTGTATCCTTCAGCTTGTGTTCAGTCAGACGAAATTGGCACGGTGACTTTGTGCATGTAGATAGCAAATCTGCATGCAGTGTGCCCTATCTTCCTCTTAGTCTAGGTGCACTTGTGGGCGTTGCGACGACACGAACCTTAGCAGCGCGTTAGAATACCATTTGAAGCTGCTCCTCTAGCTCTTCACAGCTTTCACTTGCTGCTGGGAGAAAGCTGGAATGGATGGAGCATCCAATACCTTTTTTAAGAACCTGCATATTCACAAGATTGATTGTGAAAACAGAGCCCTCAATGTAAGGACTGCTTTAATCTTAGTATATAACATCACAGTGTCATTATTACATGTGAGAGAGGCTGCCACTGTGTCTTACCTGCTTTGTGTGTCTTCGTTCTCCTCTCCAGTCGGGATCTGTATAAGATACCTCGTCTTCTGTCGGTGGAGCTACTGTGTCAATGTTCAGCACGGATCCCTGCTTCAGAAGGGTACGAGGTGTTTTATCAGCTCTTCATCTCCCAAAGATAGCTTGTGCTTGAAGCAAGTCGGCTCGAAATGTGAGGAACAGAGAGCAGAGTATTCCGATGGTTCGAAGTTGGCCCTATAACGCCGGACGAATTGAGTCCACAGTCTCCGTAAACATGAATCTTTTGGGAAGCGGCGCATTGAAATGCCAGGGGTATAGCTGGTGTTCTTGCAGCTAACTTTATTTGGCCCACCGGCTACGCAGTACCTTACACCGTGCTTGACAACTTTCTCAGCCATATCTTAGCAATGTAAAAGTTTCCATTTGCAAACCCAATGACGTTTTCCGACATCACGATTATTGTGCAAGAATGGTCGCCAGTTTTTGGTGCTAGGTAGCAAGCGTAAATCGTCAAAAACGGTATGAAGGAGCCATTTTCGTCAACACAAAGGAAAGGCAGTTTGTCTTAGGAAGGTTTGTACTACTTAAAAATGAAATAAAAATTTTGCTTCAGTGGCACTTTAAGCATGACTTTTGTGCTACACAAACTATTCAATACACCTGAAATGTGTACTCTTTCAACATTGTGGACAGCAAGCTAATGTAGCTGCATGCGTGTTTGCATGACAATACTCACTTTCACACAGCTCTCCAGTGTACTTTGGAGGACAGACACAGTCACAAGTAGAGGGGTTCTGTGTTCCACCATTCATACAGTTCTTTGGCACACAGCCTAGCAGATTTAGAAGTATGGCAGAAGGTAGAAGATGACATGCATGTGTTGCTTGCAAGTGACATCTAATGGACTAAACCCTTAAAGTGACTAGCAAAGATCAAGAAGGAGAGAATTCTAAGCATAACTGCAGACAGGCCCAATGGAAGGGGCTATGTCCGGAGACCTTAAGGCAACGCATCAGATCAAGACACAATTGTATACTGTCTGTAGACCTTTGAAACAACATAGGGCTGGAAAGAAAGTGGTGCCACCAGGAATTGAACCCAGGACTCTGGCTTTAGCCGCCAGTGCTCTAGCCACTGAACTACGATGCCTCGCCGGCAATCACCAGCACTTAGAATTCTTTCCTTCTCGATCGATTCTACACAGCAATCATCCTGTGATCTGGTAGTAGTAAAGATGTTCATATTGTTGGTGTACAGCACTGTACATGTTCATGTGTCTGTGTGCACGTGTGCGTGTGCAAGACAAAATCTCACTTCCACACAACTCTCCAGTGTACTCTGGAGGGCAGACACAATCACAAGTAGAGGGGTCCTGTGTTCCACCATTCATGCAGTTCTTTGTCACACAGTCTGTTGATTTGATAGAGGACAAACACTTTATCAACATGCTTAGATCAGAATGGTCAGAATAAGCATGACTTTTGTGCGACATAAACTATTCAATACCTCAAATGTGTACTCTTTCAACATTGTGGACTGCAAGCTAATGTAACTGCATGTGTGTTTGCATGACAATACTCACTTTCACACAACTCTCCAGTGTACTCTGGAGGACAGACACAGTCACAAGAAGAGGGGTCCTGTGTTCCACCATTCATACAGTTCTTTGGCACACAGTCTAGCAGATTTAGAAGTATGGCAGAAGATGACATGCATGTTCTGCTTGCAAGTGACATCTAATGGACTAAACCCTTGAAGTGACTAGCAAAGATCAATTAAGAAGGAGATAATTCTAAGCATAATTGCAGACAGGTCCAATGAAAGGGGCTAAGTCCGGAGACCTTAAGACAATGCATCAGATCAAGACACAATTGTAAACTGTCTGTAGACCTTTGAAACAACATAGGTCTGGAAAGAAAGTGGTGCCGCCAGGAATCAAACCCAGGACATCTGGCCTTAGCACTTAGAATTCTTTCCTTCTCAATCGATTCTACACAGCAATCATCCTGTAATCTGGTAGTAGTAAAGATGTTCATATTGTTGGTGTACAGCACTGTACATGTTCATGTGTCTGTGTGCAAGTGTCGCATGTGTATTATGGCTATGTAAACAATGCGTTTGCTGCGCGCGGCCAATTTTGGCCTTCATATTTTGGCTTGGTTCTCATACTTGCTCAGCTGGATTTGAGGCAAGACTAGTACCAAATGAAAGACAAAGAACCCCTCTATCAAACTGTGGACCATTCATGTTAACAATCCCTTCCGACAGTGAGATATACGGGCGAACACAAAGTGATCGTAAAGCAGTAAATGCCTGTGTGGTAATCAGGGAAAGTCGGAGCCAGCAGAAAACGGTTTCATCCGATGCACATTAGCACTATCTAACTTTTCCATGTGGCATATGTTCTTAAACCATTCCACTCTGGAGTTATCATAAGAAAACTTTGACTAATAGTTGGTACCAAAAATAGCAGCTCACATAACTCCAGCTAGGAACCATGGGTAGCATTATGCCACATGGAAAGGCCAGATAATTTACTTGGTTAACCTTTTCAATGTTGATCTCAACGAGAAAACGTCACAACGATTACCACACGGCAATTTCCTGACTGCACTGGCCGAAAGCCCTCCGTACTCGTGATAACACGTGATATTCCTGTGAAATTTCCAGAAAATGTCCAATGATGCTGTGATTCGTCGTGCTATTCGGCAGTTATACAAAAACGATTTTAATCAGGACTGCAAGGTAAGGCTGTCGCCATATTGGAGCATGTATCTAGCTGCCAGATACCACATTTTGAAACGATTTCAGCCTCAGGCACCTATCAGATCACACGCATGTCACGTGCCAACACTCACATTACCATGGCAACACAGGAATTCACACCTTCATGTGTCATATTACCTTATGTAAACAGAAGTGGACATAACCCATATGTGGTGCATGTGCAAGACAAAATCTCACTTCCACACAACTCTCCAGTGTACTCTGGAGGACAGACACAGTCACAAGTAGAGGGGTCCTGTGTTCCACCATTCATACAGTTCTTTGTCACACAGCCTGTTGATTTGATAGAGAACAAACACTATATCAACATGCTTAGATCAGAATGGTCAGATTAAGCATGACTTTTGTGCTACACAAACTTTTCACTACACCTGAAATGTGTACTCTTTCAACACTGTGGACAGCAAGCTAATGTAACTGCATGTGTGTTTGCATGACAATACTCACTTTCACACAACTCTCCAGTGTACTCAGGAGGACAGACACAGTTACAAGTAGAGAGGTCCTGTGTTCCACCATTCATACAGTTCTTTGTCACACAGCCTAGCAGATTTAGAAGCATGCATGGCAGAAGATGGAAGATGACATGCATGTGCTGCTCACAAGTGACATTTAATGGATTAAACCCTTGAAGTGACTAGCAAAGATCAAGAAGGAGAGAATTCTAAGCATAATTGCAGACAGGTCCAATGGAAGGGGCTATGTCCAAAGACCTTAAGGCAATGCATCAGATCAAGACACAATTGTATACTGTCTGTAGACCTTTGAAACAACATAGGTCTGGAAAGAAAGTGGTGCCGCCAGGAATCAAACCCAGGACATCTGGCCTTAGCCACCAGTGCTCTAGCCACTGAGCTACGATGCCTCGCAGGCAATCACCAGCACTTAGAATTCTTTCATTCTCGATCGATTCTACACAGCAAGCATCCTGTAATCAAGTAGTAGTAAAGATGTTCATTGGGGCGAGCCTGAGTGAGCCCCTTCCCTTATGAGTAGTATGGTGGTTCTGTCTGTCTGGTACATAGGTCCGTTTGAGCCAGGGAGAGAAGTTTGAGCGTAATATTTTGTTCGGGGTCTGCAGAACATTTTGGCCGCCTGCAACTCGCAGTAGGTGTACGTGTATACACCGTTTAGTCCAAATTCCAATACCATTTATACCAGCTAGCCATTTTGCATCTTAGAAGCATTGTGGTCGCACTATCATGCATATCATTATACCTGGGGCCCCACACAATGTGAGTCAACCCTACCTATTAGGCACGGCATGCTACAGCTATGGATCACACCATGGGCAATTGTATGGACCGTAGACTGTCAGACTCGCCGAACGACAGGTAGGACTGCCTGTGCAGGAGGAGAGAGAGAGAACGGGCGTTCCTCAGAAACGCCAGAACAAAGGGAAGAATGGTACCAACTGCGGAGAGAGCGCGACAGGGCCTGGCGGGCTGCCCAGAGCACGGACGTCGCGAGAATTTCTCCTTAGGTCAGCGAGCAGTAGAATACAATGTACGAGGGCTGCGCTGCACAGGAGGGAACAGAACCAGGCAACACAGGACCTTTCATACAGTTCTTTGTCACACAGCCTAGCAGATTTAGAAGTATGGCAGAAGATGGAAGATGACATGCATGTGCTGCTTGCAAGTGACATTTAATGGACTAAACCCTTAAGGTGACTAGCAAAGATCAAGAAGGAGAGAATTCTAAGCATAACTGCAGACAGGCCCAATGGAAGGGGCTATGACCGAAGACCTTAAGGCAACGCATCAGATCAAGACACAATTGTATACTGTCTGTAGACCTTTGAAACAACATAGGGCTGGAAAGAAAGTGGTGCCGCCAGGAATTGAACCCAGGACTCTGGCTTTAGCCGCCAGTGCTCTAGCCACTGAACTACGATGCCTCGCCGGCAATCACCAGCACTTAGTATTCTTTCCTTCTCGATCAATTCTACACAGCAATCATCCTGAATTCTGGTAGTATTAAAGATGTTCATATTGTTGGTGAACAGCAATGTACATGTTCATTTGTCTGTGTTCACGTGTGCATGTGCAAGACAAATCTCACTTCCACACAACTCTCCAGTGTACTCTGGAGGACAGACACAGTCACAAGTAGAGGGGTCCTGTGTTCCACCATTCATACAGTCCTTTGACACACATCCTGGAGCTAAAGGTATAAGATTGACGATCTGGTTATGAGATGTCCCAAATATGAGCCCAGGCCATGGCAGCAGTTACAGTGGCAGCACTCCCTGACAACAAACACTGCCGCACTGAGCCAATAACAAACTGATTACACAACACACACAAAGACAACCACATGCACACATGCACACACACACACTGTCCTAGCCTGTCCTGCTGTATGTAGCTAAACCTATAACAGTCATACTACCCTTACGAATTTAGGAGGTCGAAGCTCAGGTTGTCAGTTGCTGTTCTGATCCTGGCCTACATCTACAGTATGCATGTGCTGTAGAACCAACTGCTACACATACAGGGAACTGAACAGCACCACTCTGTTCACTGATTGCCTACTGTCTCTCTGTTGTACGCTTATGTCTCCTCAGGTTGCCTTTCTCTCCTGAATTTTCTTGAGCATCCCTAACACTCAACGTGGTTGGCATCCACCTAAATGTCCTTCAGGTCCTTGTGGCTAATATCTCTCCACCTTACTCTTGGCCCATCAGGCTGTGCCAGTTCCCTATCTTTGGAAATGGTATCAACACTACATTTACCCAATCTATGGTGGGAACTTTTAGGCTTCTGTTGGCGCCACGATGTACCATAGCACCATAGCCTCACACACCCAGTCTGAGGCTAGATTCACTGAAGGGGATAGTCTGCCATCGCACAAGAGGTGACTAGCAGCCAACAGTTCACGTTTTAGATTGATGTCAGGCACTCCAACACAGGAAGGCAAGTATACTACGGCATGCCTCCAATTCTCCATCATGAAATGGAGAATATACACATGTATGTATCACATTCCCTTCCTGTACTATTGATAGCAAAGTTATGTAATCACAACAGGCCATCATTTTCACTCCCACTAATTAACCACAAACGGCTTGGGTATGAGGCTATGTGTCTTCATACACTGTGAACCAAGCCCAATAGCATGCCAAGAACTCTTCTCGCAGTAAGCTGAGTTTACCAATTCAGATACAATGTCTGAGCTTCCACCTGCCTTGCCGCTCTTGACGTGAGTGCCTCTGCCATGTGTGGTCTCAACAGGCATTACTTAACTTTCTCCAGTTCTTCTTCATCAAATCAGCTTTGCACCATTTAGTATCTCCTCACAGTGTCTTCTCCATCTCAACTGCACTGACATGCAAAGGCAGGTAGGTTACATGGACTGCCATTCTCATCACAAACCACAGCTGATCTAAATGGTACTAGTTCTCTTCTGCCATTCTGCAAATCCTGTATATAGCATTACACATATTAACCCCTCAGACCTTCCACGTTGGACCTTACAGGATTTTTGTTTAAACCAGTTGTTCTTTGCTTCCATAATGGACTGATAACATCACTTCTGGCATTTACAAACTTTGTCCTGTCATCCTCCCTCCCTGAGCTACGCCACCTGCTGTACAGTTGGTTCCACTGCTCAAACTAGGGGTTCAGATCAACAGAGCTGTACCAATCAGGGTGTCTTCCACTTTCCCGACCAACAACTACGTACTGTGTGGACACTTTGTGTGTCTATGCAAGAACAGCCGTTTCATCTGTCTTCCTATCTCCTGATGTAACTGTCTCTCTGTTGTGCCTAGCCGTGTCTATAACTCTGTCTATGTCTAGTACTGATCTAATGATCCAAGTAGCCAGCTACCACAATGCCCAATTGTTTCTTCACCTTGAAGTCTGTGCAAAATAAGATGACAGCGGTGAACTACACAATACCTCCTTGGGTGAGCCTGTGGGGTGTGTTGAGTAACAGCATCGTTTGTTGTCCTGCTATAGCTCCATGATGCTCCCACAGGCAGAATCAGTAAAGCCAGGTGTTTGAGGAACCTGGACCCGATGTGTAGCGAGCGAAGGATCTCACCTTCACTGTTGTTGTCACTAATGTCAATGTGTATGTCAGGATAGCGGAAATTGTGAAAAAGAACACAAGAAGAATAGCCGATAAAGGAGGCCTTCAAGAAGTACTGGATGAACAAAGAGGAGTTTTCTGAGTATGAGAAGCTGATCAGACCTCAACTGCAATAGATATGCCACAGGCACATACACAGAGATGGAAAGAGACACACTGCCTGGGTACCCATGTTGATTACCACAAAGAAATTGCATTAGGGAATAGCCTTACAAGGGATAATGCCATTATGCTGCCATTTGTATAGCAATAAGTCCTATATACTCTGTACTGCAATGTTTGTGGGAGTGCCCAACTGTGCAAACAATGTGTGTGCCCTGGCATATTATATAAACTGTATGAGGAGGTAATTGTATACTGTGTAAACTTTCACTAGGTGTTAGAGCATGAGTACACAAACAGTCTGACCCTGCTGCTAGATCCTGTATAAACTGGGCACAAAGGTCATGGGCCCATTGTCCTCTACACCTGACAGTGTCTCCCTAGGGACATGTGAGGTGATGCACATGATTAGATCATGATGACCTACAGGCCAGGTCAGATTGGGTACATGACACAGTGAGAGCTATGAGCGCACTAAGGCCAGGGTACTGCTTATCAATGCATAGGACTGAGCACTCAAGTGGTTGAGGTCTTATAGGAATCAAACCAAGGCATTATCTGAACACGGCAGACTACATACAACACATTAGTCTGGGGGCCAGACCATATTTCCAAAAGAAATTAAGGTCTGGAATAACTCCTATAACGAAGTTGTGCAATCGGGGCGAAGTTAACGCACACTAGCGCCGTTTAATGCAAGTGCACGAGAATGGACAATGACCCCAAATAGTGAACTGTTAAAGCATTCTTGCGCTTTTACTCTCCTCTCTGCAGCAGAAACCAATCTGGCATGTATCCTCACGGCTCAACTGTTGCTGTCGTAACGTAGGCTAGCCAGCGTGCTGCAATAGAATGTTATAATGATATTCATTGTCATCGTTGTGTTTGAATGTATGTGTGGCAAACGAGTTTTATTCGCGTTCTGCAATCTGATTGGCCATGAGGGAAACGTCCAGGCTGCAGGCAGCAGAGATGAGGGTGCTGAGGAAGATTGCAGGTGTGTCTAGGTTGGACCATGTCAGGAATGAGATGGTGAGGGAGAGGCTAAGAATAGAACTTGTATTGAAGAAGGTGGAAAGGATGAGAGAATGCTGAAAGAAGAAGGTGTAGAGCAGGAGGGGAAGTGTGGTGGAAAAGGTGCTGACAGAGGAAGGAATTGGAAAGAGACCGAGAGGACACCCCAGAAAGAGATGGAGAGATCCCTTCTGAGACTTTAGGATGTAAACTATGTGGACTTTGTGATTGTGCATTGTCTAGTTATATTAAGTTTTACAAGTAAATATTACCCTTTACCATGAACTTCTTAGGTCTACTTGTAATAGACGACCCCCGCTACTGGGGATTTTGATGTCCACTGAGCATTGATTGATTGATTGATTGACCTTCATAGGAGTTTTACCAGACCCTTTCCCTATTGCAGTATTGTGCAATGAGTGAAGGGCTGGCTCACCAGACTAACAACACATACAGTAGTGGAATGTACCATCTCTTACTGCAGTACCCTTGTCTCTGAGCACATGCATCACTTAGTGGTGGTCAGCCTATCCACATCTTAGCTGTTTGTCTACATCTCCACAGTGCAGGAAAAACTATTGAAACTGCAGCATACCCAAAGACTTTATTATCCTTATATCTTTGCCATTACATGTATAAAGGCTTCTGACTACCAAAGGCCACACCTATCAACAAGTGGCTGTTGGGAGATGCCTACTCAGTGCCAATAGCCACTGTTCCATTTTGGGCCTTGTTGCATCAAACAGATACTCAACCCCATGGTTGATCCATGAACTGCAGCAGAATTATTGCATACAACAATCATCAACATTAATACTTCAGTTCGATTGCAACCAGTTAGATTGTACTAAACTGGGCAAGACATAGCAGCTTTGAGCTAAATAATCTTACTCTAATAAATCTTGCACTGCACTGACACAACTGGATACTGAAGGTAGGACAACGCTGACTATGTATGCCAACTTACGCTGCATGTCCACAATGGTGACTTTAATGCTAGCGTCTTCACATATGCACTGTCCACTGCTTGGGTTCAGTGTGATGTTAAACATCTCATCTGACTCAGCAATAGCATCACTGACAATTGTGATGTTGCAAGTGGCCTCCATCTCACCAGCAGCAAAGCAGCAGTCGGATGGAGTTTCATAATCAGTACCTACACACACACACACACACACACACACACACACACACACACACACACACACACACACACACACACACACACACACACGCACACGCACACACACACACACACACACACCAGACAGAGAGAGGTTAGAAAGTGAGGTTACATCCATTGTCACCAAATACACATCACACTTTAGCAACATTTGTCAGTTTAGGAAAAATAGTAAAAGCATTTACAAACTACACTGTAGGAGGAATACGCTCATATACAGTACATACATGTACATGGCCTCCAAATAGCACATCATGATTGAGGCTGTACTCTTTGGGATTCAACTTTGTACTATCCTAGGTGTATGCAAGTTCATAAAGGCGTACTATTGTTTGGGAGGCACTGGAAGCAGATCTGTTCATGCCACACTTAGGGTGGGTTAGATGTAGGGTGGCAGACTAGACCTGAGCTATGTAGTGTAGATGAATCACTGAATATAACTGCGAGCCTTACTCTGTGTTGTTATATCCACCACTATGATACCAATGCACTCAGCCCCTCCCACTGGTCCAGATCTGGTAGCAGTGAACTTCACTACACCTGATGCCTCTGTCACAGTTAGACTGGACTCCTTCAGACAGAAGGTCGTTACTAAAATGGGCAGACAAGGTAGAACAAGAGGTAGTTATATCTTGAAAAGGAATATCTAAAACATGCTGAATGTGTTAAAAGCAAATACACACACACACATGTGCACGCACAAAGGCACAGGCACTGTAACTACAGACACAAAACAAGCTATACATATTGACAAATTAACGCAATTATACAAAGCAACTGTAGTAGCATTAGAGAGATGATTGCCTCATGACGTGCACAACTTGAAATATTTACCAGCAATTGTGTCTACTTCCATTCCAGCGACATAGCCGTAGGAGTTCTCTCTGTCCCAGCCATAAATGGTGAACATGAACTTGCAAGTAGGGTCAGTATGTGTCACATTGTGCACTCCTGTGTCCACAGTTGGGTTAAATTGAGCTCCACGGCTACAGACAGAGCTATCATTGCACTTGATATCAACAAAGGTTACACCAACAAGTGGGTTTCCATCAAATCGCAAACCACTAGGGCTACACTCCACTGGGACTACCAAATTCATTTGAGCATCATACTTCGCTGGTACACCTTGAGTGTCTAAAGACTGGGTCTCAAAGAAGATGGTTTCATAGTCCTTGGAATACTGCTCCACTGGAGGGATCATGCTCATGAAGGGATCAGCATCTATGTTGTTGTCATAGCCTGAACTCAAGCTGTACTGCACCATCAAACATGGTTGATTGCACTCAACACAACAGAAGCGATCATTACTGTATATGAACTGTCTGAAGTCTCCTGCATTCTGCAACACGATCTCTTCTGAATGGGAGGGATTGCCTGCATTATCATTGCATGTTACTTGGCATTGAGTACCACCTTTGCTAGTCATGATGCGGTACCCATCTGCACTGCGAGTCTTGAGTGGTACAAGGAAAAACTTCATTCCCCAGGCCTCAGTTGGTGGAAAGTACTCTACCATGTGGTCACAGTTTGCTAAATTGGTAGGAAGGTGTGTACATTCATGGCCACTAGTGAGCGTGAGTGGCTTGTTTGAGGTGATCCGACTGCCAGTGAGATCTGTACGACTTACACCTGCAATAAGAGTACCTTTGTTAGCAATAGTAGCAGCTGTTTCACGACCAGGGAGAAATCTGCCAGGAGCAAAAGGAACACGGATGATATCTTTGGGATTGATTGTGATGGTTGTGTCATCCTCATTGGTGATGATGGCAAAGAAAGATCGTGCACCAGTCGATCCTGCAAGGTTACTTGATTCTGCAGACATAACGAAGTATTCATATGTTCCAGTCTTGGTCACAATCTTGGGCAGAGCAAGGAATGCATCAGTGGAAGCAGACTCTTCATTGACTCCCACAACTGTCAGCAACTTGTCATCGGATGCTTTGATGGTGATTGTCTTAGACGGGTCTATAGTGAAGCTTCCAGAGATTTCATTGCTTCTTGGGATTGTTATTCTTGTCTCACCACCTTTCTGCACAGTATGAGTGTTATTGATAACAACTCCTGTTATCCTATTTCCTGCAATTTCATTGTAAGCAACCCAAAATGAGACTGATTCTTCTTCATCTGTAGTCACCAACAATGACGGGTCTAAAGAATCTCCCTGGTTGGGTCCAAATGCAACCAGGAATTCATTGCCTTCATGATTGGCGCCTGATTGTGCAGAAGAAGGCAAACATACGTATGCAGGAATCAGTCATTGAATGCATTGCAGTAAATGAAAATTTATGGTGCATGGGACTTTAATGACTACTGAACCCAACATCTGTGCATGCACACACACACACACACAAACACACACACTCATATGCACACGCACTCGCACACACACACACACACACACACGTGCGTGCGCGTGCACACACACACAAACACACAACGAAACACACGCGAACACACAACAAAAGATGCACAAACCACACAACAAAACACACACGCGCGCGTGCGCACACACACACACAAAACACACAAAACACACACACAAAACACACACAAACACACAACAAAGCACTCACACACACACACACACGAACACACGCACGTATGCACACACACATGCACGGCGCGCACACACACACACACACACACACACACACACACACACACACACACACACACACACACACACACACACACACACACACACACACACATGCAATCTTATTATGAAGTTCACTACTGAGCTGCATTAGCTATGCTAAGTGTGCATGTTGTACAGAGCACTAACAGTAGCTTCCTGTAAACTTTAAGTAATACAGTATTTAGCTAACAAAGTGCCATCTTCTTCAGTACAAAGCTACTGACCATACATACAACTCTAAGCACTATGAGATCTGTGTCTGTAGCTACTGTTCTCTGACCTTGCACAATTCCACTGCAAGAGGCCAGTGCCAGCAAGACAAGCTTAAGGACAGGACTCTGAGACACCATCCTGGCTGCTCCTCTGAGATAAAGAGAACAACCTGGAGTGCTGTACCACAGACAGAGAGGGCAGCACTTTCTAACAGCTGTGAGAATTTTATAGGTACTACACAGGAAGTACTGTAAGATGTACTTTAATTACTTCCTGCTCATAATTATGCATAGGGGATAATCCACAGCAAAAGCACTATAAATTTAGAGTTGCATAGACATTTGCTACACATATATACCACATGTGTGTGTATTCTACAATACACATTGGCACATACATTACAGGCAAGATGATGCAATCCAGAACATTCTCATTCTGCTGTTTGAAGACACTGAGGCGAGACTAAGCAATCTCCGCACAGCTAAACATGGTAGGTTCTAATGCAAGATCACAATTACATATGTACAGTATGCCAGCTCAGTCTGCAATTTAGCATAAAATCGGCCCTAAAGCTGCACCACTGATATGAAACTACACATGGGTAGGAAACAGCCTTACAACCTTAGCGCACAGCTTTGGAGTGAGAGGTGACAGTGGTACTTGTGGTTCATGCATAACAAAACCCAAGTGGCCCCAAAGAGCACTAAAACATTGCAATCTACCTCTGTAGAGCAGCCACCTCTCTATAAGGGTCAGTTATGATTGGCTGGCAATGGCCATGTACGTACAATGTACCTAACTTGCAGAAAGGTATGAAAGTATACTAATATTGCACACCTGTCCAATACAGCCACCTGCATGTGGGCCAGTTCTAACTGGTCTTTATAGAGAGGTTGCTGCATTACAGATGTAGACTGCAATGCTTTAGTGCTATTAGGGGACAGGGATGCTGGCTGTTTTAGAGAGGTGGCTGCCCTACACAGTGACAGTCTTAGACAGGTTCCACAATACCACACACCTGGCAATGGCCATGCAAAACTTTGTAGTACACTAAAAGCAACAGACAGTCATCTGCGCTGTGTTTAGAAATTCTTCAAGGGGTGCTAAACTGAGTTTCCAAGAAACAAGGGGGCACAATACAAAATAAGGAGGGGTGGGGAGAGAAAGGGGATTATAGCTAGTTGGAATGCCCCTCCCCTCGATGCACCTCTGGTCATTACCGAATGTGTGACAGAGTGAAGTGTAGCAGCACTGCAAAGAAAAGGCATAACTGATGGTCACATGTTCGGCACTTCAGCACTCCTACACAACTAGAACTGCTTTGTGCTTAGTACTGGATATCACACATACATTGCTGTACTAAATATTGCAGGTAGAGCACGGCACCGCAGAAATGCCAACGTTCTAGAGCCACACAGCTGTCACTGTTCTTGTTTGCTGTTGGCTGATTACTAATGTAGCTGGGACAGTAGGCACTGTCCTCATTAGAGAGGTGTCCTTATTTCAGAGGTAGATTTTACACATCTCTATGTAGCTGGGACAGTAGGCACTGTCCTCATTAGAGAGGTGTCCATATTTCTAAGCAGTCTTTCCACTCAGACTCTTTCCATTTTGAAAACACCTTGATATCAGCCTGGCCTTGTAAATCACCACATGTGCATGTACATAGGTAGGTAGCTATAGCTATGTGCACTCTGAAGCACTTCAGTCAATGGATGGGCAGCTGTGTACAGAAGTCTACACTATAAAGGACAACTTACAACTTATGGAACGTATAATTTTTCAATGTATCCTATGCACATGACAAGTTGTATGCATGGAAATGGACTGTAAATAGGAACACAGTGACACTCTCACCTCAAGATATAACACCAGGACAAAACAAAGTGGGTACACTCATGGGTTACTCTACACTGCAGCCATGGACCCTCCACAAAGTGCAAGCATGTACCACACGCACGCAGGCTCCACCGTACCACAAAGGGGGCGGGTCGTGACTAGCCATACACTACACATGCGTATGTTTCTTACCGTGGTCTTGCTGTCACCAGGTACGTGGAGGTCCGCAAGTGAGTTGCCAGTTGTCCTTGGCCAAGATGTGTGTATAAGGGACACTGCGGAGAGGCGGCCGTTGGCTGGGGGGTTCTTCCTGCGCATGGCGGGAGCAAACCGATTCGCGTGTTTAGCCCGCCATTTTTCAAATGTCAGCTCGAGCAATAATAGGGGCGTGCAAGCTTTTAATGTGGGAGTTGGCCAAGACAGGCTGGTACAGAGGGCGGGAAGCCCCCCCATTCTGCCTTGCTCCTACTGAAATGCTATAGACAGGTGAGAGATGTATTCTGTAGTTCAACAGCTCACTTCCAAACGGGCAGTGCATTCAGGTGAAATGGTCAATAGTTGTTGTCTCTTCCCTTCCATATGCTAGAGTCTGTGCCATGAGCAAATGGCACCTTGGCTCCTGCTACTCTCCGCTTCATAGCAGTGAAGTTCATGTTCTTCTCTCCTAAGTGAGCTCAATCAGTAGTTGCTCTGGAAGGGCCCAGGCTGACATGTGCCCCGACCATTACCAAGTACCTTCCTCGTTTGAATAGCTAGCTAATGTATGAATGATTGCTGAAAGAGAATAACTATAACTATTCATATTGCTTGCATTTATTGTTGATTGTTATGGGCTGCAACAGTATAATGTGAGAACATGTCGTACTTATTATTATACTTTTGTAGTCTCGTCTCAAGTCCACTTCCGGATGGCATTTTATATATGGCCTGAAAGGTGGTTAGTTGTCTTTGGGCCAATTCCTTGGCTCGCCTCGATACATGTCAAATTATTCTTGCCAATCAGATTGCCTCTTGGTCACGTATCTACCACCAAAACGACACGTGAGCCTCATACATGAAGATACAGGGGTTGAGTCTCAAGCGTTCTTTTTTGGATCATGGATATTCCATAGGACTTTATCCTACGTGGAATATCCATACCAAAAGTACTTACGACCTTGAGGCTCATCGCTATACAGTTTCACATACGAGGTTTGCATTGGACCTTCCGTAGACACGTAACCAAGCAGAGATCTGATTGGCCAAAATTATTTGGGATGACGAGAACCAATGAATCGACCCAAAAGATACCAGACTGCTCTTTCCATGGCCATTTTATTAGCAGAAGTAGAGGGCTGGGGACAAGACTAATAGTACGTTTGTACATTCAAAGAATAAGTAGTGGAGTTCCCTTCTGTGTGCATCTTCAGCAATGTCTGCACTCTCTGCAGTATGCTCCACTTGAACTACATCAATTTCAATAATCTCAAATTAGCTAATGCACTCTTGTGGTCCTTGGCCATAAAAGGTGTGGCATAGTATTATATGGGTTGTATGATAGCTACTTATATAAGTACTGTATGGTCACAACTATAATTATTATTGCCTTCTTTGGCACTATCATTTATTGCCTGTTTATTTGTATCAGAGTGCATGGGCATTGGTGCTTTCCTCTTCTGGTACAGGAAGCTTGCCACATCGGTCCTTAGAGAACTGGGAGTAACTGAAGGCTGGGTCAAATAGGCTCTTCACCTCATATTCTGTGTACTTCCCTTCTATAACTGGACTACCATCCTGCAAGCCAGCGTATAAGCAAGGGTGGCGCTGGAAATCCCAGGTGATTGGATAGTACTCTCCGGTGAAGTGCCGAGGCCCACTAAAGGATGAATAAATGATCACCTTGAACTCGTCCCCAGTTTCAACTTTCTTGAATTTATCCTCCTGAAGGTTGACAACTTCCACTGGTGTGTTCCAGAACTGACCTGTATTGTGAAGTAGGTACATGGTCAATCACGCGCTGTATTAACACTCTGCATTACAGCACATGCGTATTCACATAATTCTGCATGGGCTGCATGTTAAACTAACCCATCAAGCCATGAGATGCTGGCCTAAGTCCATGGCCATCTCCTATGGTAAACTTTATCATATCAGCTCCGTTGAAATAGTGGTAGATTACCCAGAACACAACACTGTGACCATTACAGTTAGGAACAGTGATACGTGCCCTGTCCCTCATCTTGGTTAGCATTATACCCTTGTGCTGCTTTCGTCCCTCCACAGCTTGGCCGTTGTCAGTGAGGGACCTCTTGTAAAGGTCGGCCTCAATCTCATGGCATTGCCCTTCGTTGTCCATTGCTGTGATTCCGATACGAGACATGATGTTACCAATCTTTGGGTTGGATGCCACAGTGAGGTGAGTGTTGACTGACACACAAGTGTCCGATACAAGATTGTAGATTTTGTCCTCCGCTCCGTGGACTTCATAGCAGATAGCAAGCTCTGTCTCTTCTGATCCAAGCAGCTTAGAAACGCTTTTCTTGGGTAGACTTATAGGTGCTATAAACATTGGGTCACCGTCAACTGCATGCAATGATAGCAGGGTGGAGAGATAATACACAGTGTAACACTTCAACATCCAGCTCCAGGCACTGGCTTTGATTAGTCTCACGTAGCCAGACCACTTTCCTGGAAAGCAGTCTGGCTACGTGAGACTAGGTTTCGATAAACATCGCACATCCCACAAAATTGCAACATCTGCTACGTACGTATGATGGATAATATTACATTAACATTTCATTTTTATGCACATAAACTCATAGAACAGAACAGAAATGTGTTAAAGTTGCGCTTATTGTCACAGAGTGTAGAGATGACAGCTGTTATCTGAAGCAGTATGAGGTGATGTGAGTGTGGGCACCATTTTGTATACATAAGTAATGCCACTACAATGCATAATATTAACTGTATGTGGCTGCATGTGCTTTGATGCTTAAGCTATATGTTCGGTTGCTGCTACGTATATACACATACATGTACAGTACATACGTACCTACTGTACTCTATTTCTATATGAAACATGCGCTATACTTTCCATGCATGCTGTATAACATGTACATACAGTGTATGCAAGGGCCTGCATATACTGTCGTCAATGCGTACCGCTTTTTATGGTAACTTGAGCTTCATCCATGGTTCCTGTCATGATGTTTGGCACACCATCCGGGTCAGGCATGATTTGCAATAAGAATTGTTCATCAGGCTCGGCAAGGTTGTCTTGAGTCACAGGAATTTCACCACATGCTTGCTTTTCTCCCTCGGCAAAATTGACAATGTAAGGGCCAGCACCAAAGTCATTTGCATCTAAAGAGGAGAGGGAAACACTGCTTCAGTGACAAATACCGGTAGTTTGAAGTATCTTTAACAGTAATAATGGCCGCATGATTCCTCACCAGCAGGATTGTCTCCACTTTGCATGTTAACCACAGGAACACTGAATGGATCAGGGCACGTTCTGTTGTGCCTCAGACAGAACTGATACACCCTCTCATTTTCATAGACATCCGGATCAGTTTCAGCAAAGTCAATGAAGAATGCTAGTAGAGCAAAGAGAAATTGTTTATTTTGTAGCAATTTACACAACACCCCTTCTTCCCTCCCTCCCCCCAGCCTCGTACCTAGTCCCTATTTCCATAGAAGTTATTTTAAGTACAGCCGTAGCTTGTGTGGGCGAAGTTTGCCAGATACCCTAAAACATAGAGGCCATTGCTACAGTATTGAATGTACCTTTAACGATCCATCTGCAACAGGCTACCATATCTGTGCATATCCTTCATTAGTGTTGTACACATGGTTTTAACAACATTTTCAAGGGGAGAAGCAGAAGCGAGGCTCCAGGTTTTATATCGACGTACTTGAGGGACTTTCAGGCAGACAGTGCAAGTATTAAAGCCAAAGGGGATGATAATCATGCACTCCTGTTAATGGCTATATGCACAGATACATAATCCTGCATATACAACTTGCAATCACTCATTCTTGTCCCTGGAATGTTCTGCATTCATCCATTGCTACACTCACGATCATCATCCTTGATCACTATCGTTGCTGTGTCATCTGAGCCAGCAACAACTGCATTAGCTGCTGCCTCTGGTGGAATGGAGATTCGCGCACTGAAAGTTTCATCACACTCATCCGGTCCTTCATCATTTGTCAGAGAGATCAGCAGTTGCGCTGATGTTGAACCATTAGTGAAAGTGACAGTGAATTCTCCACCAATGTAATCATCAGGGTCTGGAGAAGCAAGCAGGGTGCATTGTCAAGGGATGGACACATGCAAAATCTCTTCAGAGACTATGCATTGCTAGGATGACTATAACAGTGTATATTTGTTTATTGCTAGCTGTGATCTTTACAATCCTTTTATCGAATTCATGTCATTTTATGTGCATATAGGTTTATTACATCACCCTAGTAAATGTAATAATACCTACTACCTAAATTATCAGTGCTGTGGTCTTTGGTAGCAACGCTCAACACACAACACTCTTGCAACACCATCTGTATGCTTGTGTCTTCTTACCAGTAGCAGTTCCATTAGTTGTTGTCACATTGACCTGGAATTCCATGCGTGCAGGACAACTTAAATTAAGATTCAGAACTACTTCGCCGTCATCCTCATTCACAGTATACATTGTTGGATCAAAATTGACAACAATTTCTTCGTCGTCCAGAATTGTTATGATGGCTTCATTGTCGCTACCTACAGTTATTCCACAATCCCTTGTTGCTGTGGGAATGGAAAGGTCGCAGTAGAAGAATTCATCTCCTTCACATAGAGAATCATCTGTTATCATTGTCATCAGTTCGAGACTGGTGGATCCAGCACGTAAGGTGAAGTCAGCCACTCCTCCTGTGAAATCGTCAGGAGCTGCAGTTTGTGGGAGCAGTAATCAACGAAATTTAACTCCTCTATCTGAATATGTACATACATATGTACACTAGATGTGATGAGGCTAGGCCTAGGGTACAGATACTTACAGACTGCAGATGCATCTCTGGTTCCTGCTGTTATATTGTAATCCTTGCAAGCTGGTCCACTTGAAACCACCATGCTAGTCACAGAGCCTGCATTCTCCATAACTTCGTACGTTAGGGATGCAAAGTTTACCACTGGTGCAGGTTCGTTGTCCGTCACATTAATCGTTGCCTCTCTGGCTGACCCAGCTGCAACTCCTCTCGCCATTGCTGCAGTAGGAACTGATAAGTCAGCAAAGAACATCTCAGGTTCTATACCATCAAAGCACCCATCGTCAACTATTGGGATGACGACTTCAGCCGTTGTGCTATCAGCTGCAAACATAGCCTGATACCTGCCACCAGTGTAGTCATCCGGAGCTACAAGTGCAGTAGATATAGCAAGAATGATTAGTTGCATGTGGACTCATTTCCCCAGTTCACCAACTTACACGTGGCACTGCCATCTCTGGTGTCAACATTAACAGTGTATGGTACCGAAGCTGGTCCGCTAGCCACCAATATCAATGTCACATTGCCTGCATTTTCACGAACGCTATAGGTAGTGGGTGCAAAATTGACTTGAATTCCAGTTTCATCATCCAATATGGTTGTTGTTGCTTCAGTGTCATTTCCCAGCATTATGCCTCGATCACTAGTGGCCATGGGGAGAGTTATGTCACAGAAGAAGACCTCATCCCCTTCAAATATATCATCGTCCATAATTGTGATGTTTATTTGCACTTCAGTTTCTCCAGCTTTGAACGTGAAGTCAGCCCGCCCTCCTAAGTAGTCATCAGGAGCTGTAGTGTGGAGACAGTGCTCAGCAATCAATTGGTTCACAGTCAGCTACACTTGTTGTTATATAATTATACTGTGCATACATACATGCATTGTAATGGGTCTTCAACACACAATCTCCTTTACTATAGCTAGCTGAATGCCCGCCCTTCGGGTCAATAAAATGTATGTATATATCCTATAATATCACCAATGTTTGGTTTGTGGGTTTGAAAGGAGTTGTGGTTCATTTCCATCCCAACAGCCATTGTGCAGTATACTGTACAGTATCGCCCAGCTTCTTGCATATTAGCACTACTGTACAGGACATCCAATATCCCTTTAGTGCTACTCACATGTTGCTGTTCCATCTCTGGTGGCCACTGTTACATCATAGTCCTCACAAGCTGGTTCACTTGCAACCAACGTGCTTGTCAAAACACCTGCATTCTCCATAACTCGGTGCATAGTGGGCATAAAGTTCACCACTGGTGCAGGTTCGTCGTCTCTGAGGCTGATAGTGGCCACTCTGTCCACGCCAGCTGTAACTCCTAAGTTCATTGACTCTGCGGGCACTACAAGGTCACCAAAGAACATCTCATTGTTTGTCCCATCAAAACAGTTGTCCCCATTTAGAGGGATAACGACCATAGCCATTGTACTGCCAACTGCAAACGTAGCCATATATCTTCCACTGGTGTAGTCATCTGGAGCTGCAAGTACAATACATAAAATGACATCACAAGGACCAGTGTATAAATACAGATTTCCTTATATCCTTCCCAAAATGTAAGATGAAAGTATGTGCAAATGTGATTGCCAGTGAACTATCAAATAGCAAAGGAAACAATTGTACAATGTTTTAAAGTATGAAACCTTCCTCTATTGCAAAACAGTTTTATATTGACAAACATTCATGGTCCAACATCTTACACGTGTCTCCTGCATGTTGCTGCTGTATGTGAAATTAGCTCACTAATGCTCACACCCATTAGACACCATAGCAGGAGTAGCTATACCGCAACATGTCTGTGACGCTACAGTGTGTAGATTTTGCTAAAATTGAAACAGTAAGCTAACATGTTGGAAGTTGTGCAGTAATGTGGTGTGCCATCAGTCCATCAGCACTTACACACAGCACTGCCATCTCTGGTGTCAACGTAGACCGTGTATTCTCCTGAAGCAATTCCGCTAGACATCAATATCAATGTCACATTGCCTGCTTCTTCACTAACTTCATAAGTAGTGGGTGAAAATGTGACTGTTATTCTTCCTTCGTCATCCAGTATGGTGGTATTAGCTACAGTGTCACTTCCTAGCATTATTCCTCTATCGCTAGTGGCCATGGGGAGAGTTAGGTCATAAAGGAAGTTCTCATCTCCTTCAAGTACATCATCATCCATGATCGTAGTGTTTATCAGAACTTTGGTTTCTCCTGCTTTGACTGTGTAGTCAGCCTGCCCTCCTAAATAATCATCAGGAGCTGTAGTGTGGAAGGAATGGACAGTCAAATTAGTCTCTATGTCTTTTAGATTGTACAAGACATCCAATATCCTTTTGGTGTGACTTACATGTTGCTGTTTCATCTCTGGTGGCCACTGTTACATCATAGTCCTCACAAGCTGGTTCACTTGCAACCAACATGCTTGTCAATTGGCCTGCATTCTCCAATACTTCGTACATTGTGGGTGCAAAGTTCACCTCTGGCGCAGGATCATCGTCTACCACATTTACTGTTGCCACCGTGTTTGGTCCAGCTCTTACTCCTTTTGCCGTTGCATCAGCAGAAATACTTAGGTCACCAAAGAATGTCTCCAAACCTACTCCGTCAAAGCAGCCATCAGCAACAATAGGTATAGCGACTTCAGCTGTAGAGCTACCAGCTACAAATGTAGCTTCGTATCTACCACCAGTGTAGTCCCTTGGAGCTGCAAGTAAGTGGAACAAATGTACACACGAATAACATAAAGACTTGTTGCTACTCAACAGTCATGGATCAATGGTATACGTAGCCATGGAGCTGGACTCACGTACGCCGCTGAACTTCAATGATTCAAGACATTTCTGCCTTGTAGGCCATCGTCAGCTGATAAGCTATAACTGTATATTGCTACATACAGCGTTGATCAGCTGATGAAGGCCTATGTGGCCGGAACAACCTGAATCATTGAAGTTCTGCTACATGAATCCAGCTCAAAAGCTATACCACTGATCTGGGAAATGTATACATACACGATTAAATAGCGTAGATTGTTGTGTGCATTACTGAACTGTTTATATTGGAGAGTATGGTAACACTCTTTATGTAAGGATAGCACAGGTCATTTCATGTTACCTGTACATCACTATAGGGATTGAATACATGTAGTATTAGTAATCTCTGTAGTCAATGTTGCCCACGTAAATAAGGCAGGCAATGAAACCCTTAAGTGCATTCTTTGTAAAAGTGTCTCTACGTGTGTCCCTTACTGAATGCTGTTCCGTTTCTGGTGTCTACATAAACGACATACTGCACTTGAGCAGGCGAGCTTGCCTCCAGGGTCAGAATTGCGTCACCCGCTTCACTGAAGTTGTACGCAACTGGGTTGAAATTAACAAATACCTCCTGCTCATTGTCCTCGATTGTGACAGTGGCTTCGCTGTTGTCTCCCACTTGTATGTTATCAGGGGCACTACCAGGGATGGATAGTTCAGCTGTAAATTGTTCATCTTCTTCAAGGAAGAAGTCTTCCACAATGTCCACATCAACGAAGGCTTCAGTTGCTCCTAGAGCAAATGTTGCACTCACAACACGACTTCCACTGCTTGGCAGATAATCTTCTGTGACTGTGTGAGTTTGGCAAATAAGCAAGTTAGCATAAAATTATTGAATGTAAAATTTGTAACGATTCAACAAAATGCAATCATGGCATGTTTAAATACTTACAATTTGCACCATCATCTGTGAATGTGACATTGACACTATACGATTCCAGAGCTGCTTGATCAGCGACCAGTCTCAGTTTCACAGAGCCATTGCTTTCAGACACAGAGTACTCCGTTGGATCAAATTGAACTGTGCTGGCTGCAGAATGGTGCATAACAAGCACGTGCTAAAACTCTCACAGACCGGCTTAAGGCAGCAATGAAGACACAGGACTAGACATAAGGTCCCAGTGATTTGTACAACAAAGGCGGCTCATGCAATTAATACATGTTGTAATGGCATAGTGACCACCCCAGCCTCTTGGTCAGTGTAGTAGGCTGCTTTGGTGCATCACTACCAGTGATTGTCTAGCCACTCCATGTAATGTAAATGGTAATTGATGAGTAAAGACACTGCATCAGCTATTGAGTTGTCCTGAACAACACTAGTCTGGCTCGCTAGACCGTCCCATCTAAACGTCGGGCCCTTAGGGCTGGGAAGGGACGGTCTAGCGGCAGTAACGATTAGTTCACACCTATTCGACCAATCAGATGCGTTTGGCAGGAATTCCCGCTAATAGTATTCATTGGCTTGAGGAGCTTCAGTTATGCAAGAGTGGATCTTCGTAGCTGTGGCTGTGCTCTGGCTTTGGTGATTGATGAGGGCTCGAAGCTCAACTATCCCTCACTTTATCCCTCCACTTCCACTCTTGGATCGCTTTCTGGCTGGAGATCACCAACCGACCGCGGAAAGGGTTGCAATGATCCACTCACTCGTTTAGAACTTGAGAAGAATGCACCAGCAGTGGTATCTCACAACGTGCGCCTCCTCACTTCACGCCGGTTTTGAATGCTAGAGTTATAGCGAGCGAGACAACCTTCTTCCTTGGTCTGATGATGAGCTGTCGCGAGTATTTTCCCCACTACAGTCAGCCTATCAGTCTTTCACCAACCTGTACTTCTGTTCTAGTGGTTGGCAGCAGCAATTGCAAAGGCGCTTGTGCTGTACTATCTTGCCTGACGTATGGTTTGGCCCAATTGCACAGATTTACCGTAAAGTATTGCTTATGAATTTGCACAATACAATAGGTGTGAGTTTGATAATGTGAAGGTGTGAACAAATCGTGTTACCTGATGAATTGTACTGGATAGAGTTTATAGTATTTAATGATATGGCATACACACACACACACACACACACACACACACACACACACACACACACATCGAAGCATTATAGTCTGTACGTAATTGCAAGTGACTCTTACTTGGAATGGCATCTTCAACAATGTTAATAACTGCTTCACTGGGACTGCCTTTCTTGAGGTTTGTGTATCCCGAAGGAATTTCAAAGGATGCACGGAATTGCTCTGTTCCCTCTTTGTTCCCTGGGCCATCATTATTGATGGGGATGCTGGCAAATGAAGAGAAGGCTGACCCAGCTGCAAAGGTGACCACCACAGGTGTGTTTCCATAGTCTACTCCACTTGCACTCACATCAGGTCCACCTGAGCAAAGGAGAGAGTATGGTGTGCACCAAATGACAAATGTGGCATAAAAAGTAGCTATGTCAGTTTGCCAATGACAATTAGCGAGGAAATTGCTTATAGACGTTCTAAGGCATCAGAATCCTCTATTATGAACAGAAGGATAGTTTAAAGTAATGCCGTGACATCTCTCATTCAAAGGGCACCTTTGGGACAGTTTGATACAGGCCCAGGAAGACCAAATTATTCTGGAGTATCCTCATTTTAGGAAAGATGGTATTCATCTCTACAAAACTGTGACAGTGGGTGCTGTCTTCTTCAGAGGAGGGTGTCTCAACTTAAGGGTATCTTTTCAAGGGAGGTTCTCTGTAGTCAGTAGCTATGCGTTTCAGCGCCTTTGGGACACTCAGTTACGATTGTGCTTGCAGGAATGTTTGCATTATGCATATCAGTGTAAATACTTACCAGTGGCTGTGATGTCTGCAAATGAAATTGTGACATTTGTGTCTTCAGCAAAAGGCTGACTGGAGGTTAGACGCATGCGCATGAAGTTGCCCACTGATTCCGTTGTATTGTAGCTGGCTTGCTCAAAAGAGATTGTGTTTGGAGCTGTAGGGCAAGGCAGACAGTTGGCAACCCATGACTGTGTATGCTCCTGAGGAAGGATACCTTTCCATGCAAGGGTCAACAACTTTGCTATCGTACAGTGTGTGCAGTCAGGCAGCTGAGTAACATTTCAAAGATGCTGTCAAGTGACCTCCAACCAATGAGATTGCTTGAATGTCATTCATGTAACGTCATACGTACATCAAATAAACCCATACAGTTGTTACAATTAACAAAGGAGGGAGGGCTTTATTGCCAGTAGTCACCAAAGCAAACGTACCGTCAATAATGAAGACTGTAGCCTGGTCTGGAGAAACTATCTGTGCATTAGCAGGTGCACCGGCTCCTAGTGTAGCGACCACATTGAAGAACTCCTTCATCTCAATGAAGCTATCAACAGTGATGGGGATCTCAACACTCATAACGCTATCACCTGGTCCAAAAACTGCTTGCACAGGGCTGTTACTGTAGTCAGCACCAGCTGTAGCAGGAACTGAGGAACAGGAGAAGTGTACATGAGATTGCTCAGCATGACCTGAGTGCATCTATACTGTAGCCTTTCAACATATTCATGTAAAAATATATAGTTATAATTGTGGAAGCTAATCTGCAGTGTTGTCAAGTACGTACCTGCGTCTCCGCTAGTGCCAATTCCTTGCATCGGCGTCACCACAACTGTGATTGATTGACCTGCGCCAATGGATCCAGACTGCTTCACCACTCCAATACTCACAATCTCCAATACTCACAATGCCAGCAGTTTCGTTGACAGTGTACTCATCCATTTCAAGTGCAAAATTTATCATGTCAGGTTCTGTAATAGCAAGAGGCAAATTTAATGGTTGTACGTATTAGTATGCACCACACACACATAGCACACACACACACACACACACACACACACACACACACACACACACACACACACACACACACACACACACACACACACACACACACACACACACACACACACACACACACACACACACACACACACACACACACACACACACACACACACACACACACACACACACACACACACACACACACACACACACACACACACACACACACACACACACACACACACACACACACACACACACACACACACACACACACACACACACACACACACACACACACACACACACACACACACACACACACACACACACACACACACACACACACACACACGCACACACACACACACATGCACACAAAGACGAGAAAAACAAAACCCGACTCTCTTAGCTAGTCCCACCAAAGGAATGTATAACGTAATGTCTGTGCCCATCAGAATTTGCAAGATGAAAAGTCATACAAACTGTATTATACATGTACTGAGGTGGGAGTGTGCAGCTGTACAAACAATGTGTTTTCGGAGTTCCATAATCAGTTGTTGTGACGTATTGTACACACTGTATGTGGAGGTAGATGAATATTAAAGACTATGAATAAACTTTCCCAGTGTGTGGCTGCAGGAGTACGCAAACAGTCTGACCCTTGTAGCTACATCCTGTATAAACTGTGTACAAAGTATTGTCTTCCTCACCTGCTGGTGTATCCCCATATTGTACATAATTAGATAATCATGCTAATGAACTAAACTACAGGAGAGGCCAGGTTAATTGGGTACATGACTCAGTGGGGGCTATGAGCACTGTAACATCAGTGTGATGTCCAAATCATTACGTACATTGGGATGTTCAAAGCAGCAGAGGCTTGCACTGCCAACATGTACATTCCCCGGCTACTACAGCAATACAATGGAGTCAGTGAGTGGCTGCTTGTGCCAATGAATTCTTTTACGTAGTACTGCAGAAGTGAGCTGATTGTTGCCTGGTACCCACCCTAAGTGGATTGTATCATGTTTTACTACCACACCCTTGTCTCCGAGCCCGTACTGTACAGCCCATCTACTCCCTTAGCTGTTCATCTACCTCTTGTAGTGCACTAGGGCTGGTATTGTGTGTGTGTGTTTGTGTGTGTGTGTGTGTGTGTGTGTGTGTGTGTGTGTGTGTGTGTGTATGTGTGTGTGTGTGTGTGTGTGTGTGTGTGTGTGTGTGTGTGTGTGTGTGTGTGTGTGTGTGTGTGTGTCTGTGTGTGTGCCTGTGTGTGTGCCTGTGTGTGTGCCTGTGTGTGTGCCTGTGTGTGTGTGTGCATGTGTGTGTGTGCGTGTGTGTGGTGTGTGTCTGTGTGTGTCTGTGTGTGTGCCGGTGTGTGTGCCTGTGAGTGTGCCTGTGTGTGTGCGTGTGTGTGTGCCTGTGTGTGTGTCTGTGTGTGTGCCTGTGAGTGTGCCTGTGTGTGCGTGTGTGTGTGCCTGTGTGTGTGCGTGTGTGTGTGTGCACGTGTGTGTGGTGTGTGTCTGTGTGTGTGTCTGTGTGTGTGCCTGTGTGTGTGCCTGTGAGTGTGCCTGTGTGTGTGCGTGTGTGTGTGCCTGTGTGTGTGTCTGTGTGTGTGCCTGTGAGTGTGCCGGTGTGTGCGTGTGTGTGTGCCTGTGTGTGTGCCTGTGTGTGTGCCTGTGAGTGTGCCTGTGTGTGTGTCTGTGTGTGTGTCTGTGTGTGTGCCTGTGTGTGTGTCTGTGTGTGTGCCTGTGAGTGTGCCTGTGTGTGTGTGTGTGCCTGTGTGTGTGCGTGTGTGTGTGCCTGTGTGTGTGCCTGTGAGTGTGCATGTGCGTGTGTGTGTCTGTCTGTGTGTGAGTGTGTGTGTGTGTGTGTGTGTGTGTGTGTGTTGTGTGTGTGTGTGTGTGTGTGTGTGTGTGTGTGTGTGTGTTTGTGTGTGTGTGTGTGTGTTAACTTGTACTCTGTGTAGCATGTTGTTTCCTCATCCACGTTTGTTCGCACTAGCCAAAATTTTACAAGTTTTCCAGACGTTTCGGCAGCTTTCAGCCACCTTCATCAGTGTTGTTTCCTTTATACACAGGGTGGTATGTAGCTTCTGAGTGTTAGTAACGACTACACTTCATACTGAGCAGACCAGGTAACTCCCTAACCCACAACACCCATGATTTATCCATAATTGCACAGTATTCTGATGTGTGTGCTGTGAATACTCTCTGTTGAACAGGCCATAGAAGATTGAGTATTTAAAGAACATGTATTGTGTGGACACAAATGGGGGTAATGATTGGTAGGCTGCAGGCGATTGTACCATTGTGCGATGTATGCCAACTTACGCTGCATGTCCTCAATGGTGACTTTAATGCTAGCGTCTTCACATATGCACTGTCCACTGCTTGGGTTCAGTGTGATGTTAAACATCTCATCTGACTCAGCAATAGCATCACTGACAATTGTGATGTTGCAAGTGGCCTCTCTCTCACCAGCAGCAAAGCAGCAGTTGAACGGAGTTCCATAATCATTACCTATGTATACAAACGCACACACACAGGTACACACACATGCACGTACACATGCACACACGCACACACACACATACACACACACACACACACACACATACATATACAAGAGTGAAATTATCTATCAGTTGCTTCCATGTCACAAGTATCAGTAGATTAAGATAAAACAATAAAAGCATGCACCAACTACAAAAGATTAGGATAACCTGGACCCTGTCTAAGATGGTCACTGTGTCCGGCAACCACCTCTCTAACACAACCAGCCTCCCTGGCCCCAGATAGCACTAAAGCATTGCAATCTAGCTCTGTAGAGCAGCCACCTCCCTATAAAGGTCAGTTAGAGCTGACCCACAAGTGGTTGTCTTAGACAGGTTCCACTGTACATGGGACTGTACATGCATGACCTCCAAATAACCACACTCAAGTCTGCACTTGTTGGAATTCAACTTTGTACTCTCTCACACAATTACTATAATTTATGCAAGTTCAAAGGAAGCACTTCTGTTCTAGGAGATACATTGATTTACATGCATACCAGAGTAGATCTGTGTTTGGGACACTGTATGTATGGTGTAGGGTGGCAGGCTAGACCTGAGCTATGTAGTGTAGATGAATCACTGAACATAACTGTGAGCCTTACTCTGTGTTGTTATATCCACCACTGCGATACCAATGCACTCAGACTGTCCCACTGGTCCAGATCTGGTAGCAGTGAACTCCACTACACCTGATGCCTCTGTCACAGTTAGGCTGGACTCCTTCAGACAGAAGGTGGTTACTAAAATGGGCAGATAATGTGGAAAGGAGAGATGAAGGGATATATGAAACATGCTGGAAGATTTATGCTAAAGTGAACATAAGAGAGGATGTTTCATGACAAATTGACATAATTGTACAAAGCAACTGTAGTAGCATTAGAGAGATGATTGCCTCATGAAGTGCACAACTTGAAATATTTACCAGCAATTGGGTCCACTTCCATTCCAGCGACATAGCCATAGGAGTTCTCTCTGTCCCAGCCATAAATGGTGAACATGAACTTGCAAGTAGGGTCGATATGTGTCACATTGTGCACTCCTGTGTTCATAGTTGGGTCAAATTGAGCTCCACGGCCACAGACAGAGCTATCATTGCACTTGATATCAACAAAGGTTACACCAACAAGTGGGTTTCCATCAAATCGCAAACCACTAGGGCTACACTCCACTGGGACTACCAAATTCATTTGAGTATCAAACTGCACTGGTACACCTTGAGTGTCTAATGACAGGCTCTCAAAGAAGATGGTTTCATAGTCCTTGGAATACTGCTGCACTGGAGGGATCATGCTCATGAAGGGATCAGCCTCCAGGTTGTTATCATAGCCTGTACTCAAGCTGTACTCCACCATCAAACATGGCTGAGTGCACTCAACACAACAGAAGTGATCATTTCTGTATATGAACTGTCTGAAGTCTCCTGCATTCTGCAACACAATCTCTTCTGAATGGGAGGGGTTGCCTGCATTATCATTGCACGTTACTTGGCATTGAGTACTATCTTTGCTAGTCATGATGCGGTACCCATCTGCACTGCGGCTGTTGAGTGGCACAAGGAAAAACTTCATTCCCCAGGCCTCTGTTGGTGGAAAGTACTCCACCATGTGATCACAGTTTGGTAAATTGATAGGAAGGTGTGTACATTCATGGCCACTAGTGAGTGTGAGTGGCTTGTTTGAGGTGATTCGACTGCCAGTGAGATCTGTACGACTTACACCTGTAATTAGAGTACCTTTGTTAGCAATAGTAGCAGTTGTTTCACGATTAGGGAGAAATCTGCCAGGAGCAAAAGGAACACGGATGATATCTTTGGGATTGATTGTGATGGTTGTGTCATCCTCGTTGGTGATGATGGCAAAGAAAGATCGTGCACCAGTCGATCCTGAGAGGGTACTTGATTCTGCAGACATAACAAAGTATTCGTATGTTCCAGTCTTGGTCACAATCTTGGGCAGAGCAAGGAATGCATCAGTTGAAGCAGACTCTTCATTGACTCCCACAACTGTCAGCAACTTGTCATCGGATGCTTTGATGGTGATTGTCTTAGACGGGTCAATAGTGAAGCTTCCAGAGATTTCATTGGTTCTGGGGATTGTTATTCTTGTCTCACCACCTTTTTGCACAGTATGAGTGCTATTGATAACACGTCCTGTTATCCTATTTCCCACTATTTCATTGTAAGCCACCCAAAATGAGACTGTTTCTTCTTCATCTGTAGTCACCAACAAAGATGCGTCTAAAGAATCTCCCTGGTTGGGTCCAAATGCAACCAGGAATTCATTGCCTTCATGATTGACACCTGATTGAGGAGGCAAGAGTATACAGGAAGGAGTCATTGAATGCATTGCAGTTTATGGAAATTTATGGTGCATGGGACTTTATTGACTACTGAACCCAACGTCTGTGCATGCACACACACACACACCCGCAAACACACAACGAAACACAGACACACACACAAACACACAACAAAACGCACACACACAAACACACAACAAAACACACACACACACACACACACACAACAAAACATACACAAACACACAACAAAAGACATGCACAAACACACAACAAAACACACACACAAACACACACGCACGCCACACACACGCACACACACACACACATGCACGCACACGCACACACACACACACGTACACACACACACATGCACTCACACACACATGCACCCACACACACACACACACACACACACACATACGCACACACGCAGTCTTATTATGAAGTTCACTACTGAGCTGCATCAGCAAAGTGCTAAGTGTGCATGTTGTACAGAGCACTAACAGTAGCTTCAAGTAAACTTTAAGTAATACAGTATTTAGCTAACAAAGTGCCATCTTCTTCAGTACAAAGCTACTGACCATACATACAACTCTAAGCACTATGAGATCTGTGTCTGTAGCTACTATTCTCTAACCTTGTACAATTCCACTGCAAGAGGCCAGTGCCAGCAAGACAAGGACAGCACTCTGAGACAGCATCCTGGCTGCTCCTCTGAGATAAAGAGAACAACCTGGAGTGCTGTACCACAGACAGAGAGGGCAGCACTTTCTAACACCTCTGTGATCACTTTTTATAGCCACCTCACAGGAAGTAAGGTGTATTTACTTCCTGCTCTTCCTACTTCCTGGCTTCCATGGTTTATACAGTGCAAGTAGTAATATACACCTACAGCAGTGTTGCAAGCTGCACATATGCTTTCTGGTGTATACACAACATGCATACATAAGTCTGAAGAGTTTGAAGCTCTTGTTAGAGGCATCCAGCTCCACTCATCTCTCAGGCTCTACATGACTAGGTGTCTTTGAAGGCTTAGTTAGTAGTCTCACTACATAATCCTTGGTTCTCTCCACTCTCTGCATGCGCAGCATTGTCTGTAGTTGATTCACATCTCGCATGGGCTGCATGTGAGCTGATAGTTGCCCATTAATCCGTGAGATGTTGGCTTGAGTTCATATACGTATGTAACTGTGTTTGTTTGCATGAGACTGTTTTTCTCGCCACTCGTGCATGTCTGTACGTACGTGCATGTGTGTGTTGTGTGTGGATATTTGCAATTGTGTGTTTGTCACAGTGTGTGACAGTGTGTGCTGTGTGTTTGTCTGTGTGTGCATGTGAGTGTACCTGTGGGTTTGTGTGTGTGTGTGTGTGTATGCTGGATGGATGCGGCGGGGAAGGTTGTGTGTGTGTTGCATGTGTATGTGCTTGTACTCCTAAGTTACACTATTACCAGCAATATCATGCACCGTCCTTCATCATTCAACCCTTCAGAACTGCTGTGAGCACTGTACTCTACTGTGTATACGTACGTATGCGCTTTAACTTTCTCAGGGTTAAACTTTAATGGTGCAGGTACAGAGCAACAACCATCCACGAAAGTTTCATCCAGCAAAAAGTTGCATAAGGCTGTATAAATGTTCAGTTCTCTGTTAACACTAGCCAGAATTCACAATCTCTTATTAGACGTTTCGGTAGCAATCGGCTACCTTCATCAGTAAATGGCATAAGAAAGCACTGTACTCTGTCTGAATAGCATGTGACGACATAGCATGATGAATAACAACTGGGGGTGATAATGTTAGATAACAGACGATGAGGGTAAAAACATGTTGATCAAGTAAGCTGTAGACAGCCGGGGAGCTGTAGGAAGCCATCTAATAAGAGACTGTGAATTCTGGCTAGTGTTAACAGAGAATTGAACATGGATTCTTTCCCTAGCCACCCAGGCATTTACAAGATAAGGCTGTATAGCTAGCCAGAATGAGACCTTGCAACCACAAAGTAAAAGCAAGAATCTGAAACTCACAAGCCACAAAGTTAACCCCACAAAAGTTCGAGCATATACTGTACTGTGAAATGAACTGAGGACTTGGTGCATTGCTAATTACGGAATGTAATTTACAGCTTACTTTTTGTATGTGTGACCTTTTCATCTTGCAGCATGATCAGTGTACAGGCCCTGAATAAACTGTAATAAGGAGTAGTGTAAGTAAAGGCAGTTTTGATGCTGTAGGCACTCCTTGCTCTGAAATGGTTCACTCTCTGCTACTTACACAATATCTGAATAGACCCCTCTGTGCCTCACACCTCCAAGGTGCCAATTGCCAGACCCTTGCCCCCCACACTTTCACCCTGCCCCTGCCCCACCCCTCACCCCACCCCCTGCCCCGCCTCCACCTCTTTGTACACCAAACATGCTTGCTAATAGCTGACCCCATACCAGTGGGTGAAATTTCAAGGATTACTTCAAACAAAGTCATAAGGATTTAATGTCCTTTGAGTGAACAAGTTCTCATGGCACTAGACGTGTAGCCCTACACAGTTGCACACTCATGAGGTTGTCTGGGTAACTAGTTGGGACAAAAGATGTTAGTCACTGTAATGGGATGGGACATGAAGCAGGCAAAGAAGCCTTCCTTTTGAAGCCACTATCTAATAAAGAGGTTGAAGTGCTGCATCTGAATGAGGTTGCACAGCTGTTGAGGTAACTTGAGTTGTTGATGTAAGACGTGGTTCAATCCCCATGAGCACTTAGTGAAGTTCTTCTTCTCTAGTGAATACAGTAATTTTTGCCTTGATAGCCATTGTTGTCCCGACAACTATTTTTGCTCTGACAACTGTTGTTGCTCTGGAAACCACTGTTTTTGGATAGTGGATTGTTGCAGGTATAGAGAAGGCGTACATGCGCACCCACACACCCACAGCCTGTGTGCATGCACATACGCACACACACACACACACACACACACACACACACACACACACACACATTATAGCGTCATCACTACCACCTATCAAACATGCACACATATACTCTCACTCAGGAAATGCCACTACCACGGTTGAGGTGCATAGTCGCCTTTACACATTCGCTACTGAAGTGGACAAGAGCTCACTTTGTCTTGCTACGACAGAGAGATATGACACACTAACAAACGACTGCCTCCTATCAGGTAAATGGAGCAGTGAAAATCCGATTACAAGATAAAAGCAGACTTTATTGCATTTTATTACTTAATTGTAAACTGATTGTGTCTGCAATGCATGTCACTGATAGCACTCCTTATATACTCAGATTCAGGAGTGGCGAAATGAGGTGTGACTGATTTGTGTGCAATATTGCTTATAATACACCTTGTGTATAGTCAGTACTATATTATACAGTATAGCTATACAGTGTATGATATATTAAGTCCCTCGTGATCACATATCATTTATGTGGTGCATACCTTCCCATGTAGTCAGTCTACTGTATATGCCATTTCTAAGGGTCCAGAAGCCCTCTACTACGGAAACCCACGACCTTTCAATGTTACCCTTTCCATGTACACACGTATATGCAGACCACTCACACATCACACATGCAGTTCACGCAGGATTGCATGTGAACTTCAGTCATCAAACACAAGCACAGTCAACCTGTGTTAATTTACACAATAAGACGTATGTACACCAGAACATGCATATGGTGTCGACGTCACATAAAAAAAACGTTAACTCCTGTATAATTCACATGTCTATATAATACAGACACTGTGAAGTTTGTGCGCTAGCTGTATTGACACTGCACACATGCTGCCATATATATTATTATATACAATGTCATACATAACTTGTTGTATGTATGTTGCATTGTAGTATATAATATTATACTTTACATGCATGCACTTAAGCATACAAACTAAAATAAGTATGATTTATAATGTACACGTGCACATCAATGACCACTGTAATTCACATTCTTTTCAGCACAGGCAGTGATTACAACACTGTGAGTAGATGATGATAAATGAACAAGACTATGATCTCATGCCAGGAGAAATGGCACTGTATCAGAGTAGGAAAGTTATCAGAGTTGGTGCGACTATGCACTTGGAATGCATTATGCCTTATTTGGTATGTCACATCTAATTGAAATTCTTGAAGCCCCTGGTCCCGTCTGGACCTCGCGGCTGACGAACGACTACAACCAAACTGAAGGGAAGAAGGGAGAGAGTCATGCGTGACAATGCACACACAGCTGATGTCAACACAGACACATAATTATACGTACGTACAATGCCATGCACACGCACACAGCATTGATGCACCGTATGCACAGCGATGAAAGACAAAATTACTCAAATTCCACTTCCCCTGCAACCTACAGCACTTCAACAATAAAGACATCTCTTAGTATTACGTTGTACTTTGTGGATAATGACACACATCACAGGACCCAGGAGTAATCTGTGATATACATATGCACGTGTTTGTAGGTACTTGGTACACTATTAGTGAGGCTGCCTGCAGTACAGACCTCTTGTAGTACTGTCGAGCATACGTAGTGAAGAGGTTTAAGTATGTGTGAGTGCGTGTGTGTGTGTGTGTGTGTGTGCACGTGAATATCCATCTCCTCCGAAAGCACATCACATGACTCACTTGGATGTGTGTTGATTCTTAGAGCTATTTAAACTCTTCCTAGAAAGTCTCTCAGGTCGTTTGGTGGCTCTGCAAAGACAACAGCAAGAGAGAAAGGGATCACATCAAGTGCAAGCTCGGCAGTAATGGCAGGAGTATGGGTGGGTGGGTGTGAGACAAAAGGATGACCATGACACACACAAGAGAGTTAAATGACAGGAAGCGAGAAATGGGTGCACTGGCATGTCCTGCAGAAGCTAAACAAGTTTGCCCCCTCACCACCTGTGGATGTGTGTGCTGATGGTGTATGGCTGTAATGTGTGCACCATGCTGCAGTGTGCCTCTCACTCTCTCTTGTGAGCACATTTGTGAGTGTAGTAGTGTACAGTGGAACCTGTCTAAGATGGTCACTGTGTTAGTCAGCCATCTTTCTAAACAGCCAGCCTCCCTGGCCCCAAATAGCACTAAAGCACTGCAATCACAGTCAGTTAGAACTGGCCCACAAGTGGCTGACTTAGACAGGTTTCACTGTGCAGTGTATACGTATGAGTGCAAAGTATACGTGCTAAGTATGCATGTGCAAATGTCTTACAGTAACATCACTTGATGTCATACCCACCTACCCACCCACTCACATTACAGCCCTCATGTCAGTCAATGAGTGCAAACTCACCCAATCTTCTTGACACAGATGGCCTGCTTCTTCTGTGTCTTGTGGTGTGTAGTGACCACAAACCACACTTCGTCACCCACACGGAGGTTATTGCCCTCTGCACCTCCGCCTCCCTCAGTGTTGCTCTTGTGGAAGAAAATACTGCTCCTTTCACCATCAGCAGTGAAGCTGATGAAGCCATACTGCATACAGGGGCAGCAGAGGTGAACAGGGGGGGAGGGGGGGGAGAAGGAGAGTTAATAGTGTCAACTGTCCCCTTACATACCACCACCTTATCTCAGTCATATATATTCAGCAATTTGACGAGTGACACATAAGAGGCTTCAGTACCTGGTCCTTAAGAGTGTCAATTGTTCCCTTCAGGGTCTCCCGCTTCACCACCACATTGACTGCCCTCTTAGCACCAGTCCGACTGCTGACACCCACCTGGAACATCACCTGGAGGGAGGAGGGAAGGGAGGTCATGGGGTTGGGAGGAGGGAGGGAGGGAGGGGAGGAGAGGAGAAGAAAGGGGGAGGAGAGGGGAGGGGAGGAGAGGAGACGGAAGAAGAGGGCAGGGGAGGGATGGGAGAGGAGGAGATGAAGACAGGAGAGCATGAGGGAAGAGAGGGTAGGCAGTATGTATAGGGTCATTCACTGATGAAGGTGACCATAGAGACGATCACCGAAACGTCTGGAACAATTATTAACTTGGGCTAGTGTGTAACAAGCGATATGACGAATGACTTCCCTAGCCACTCAGGCCTTTACAGAAGTATGTATAGAGTGTACAAACATACAGTACGTACATGTACCAAGGTAAAACACAGTGTGCAGAGGAGGGAGGACTGAGCCAAAAGGGGCTAGAATGGGCTCTATATCAGAAGTCTAGATGCCTGCTACATTAGCTGCCATTGTCACAAGAGTGTCTGTATGCATGCATCCACCTGTCTGTCTGTGTGTGTGTGTGGGTGTCAGTCTTACCTGTTCACCCAGCTTGGGCAGGTTCCTTGTGTCAGTCAGACTGGTGACAGTGTATGGCAGGTCTGCAGTGAGGGTCCCCTCGTTCTCAGGATGGGTGTACTGAATGCAGCCCTCGTATTCGCTCTATCAACGAGAAGGGAGGGGACGGGAGGGGAGGGGTCGAGTGGTATGGTGTGTATCACACACACTGTACGCACATGTGGGTGACTCACGAGTGCAATACACGGTGCACGTGCTGTGTGTGGATGCACATACATACATACATACATACATACATACATGTACATACATCGTACATACATACAAGTACATACATACATACATACATACATACATACGTACATACAATGTTATCCGTCTGTAGCTGATGCCTGTGTACATACATATGTAATGCTAACCACTGTACACTAATGTGAAGAGTGCTCAACACACTCGCTGTTGCAGTTACTCACAGAGTTGCTCCTCAGCACACGGACTACCTCCCCGTTGAGGCACTCCCCCTGCCCCGCCCCGTTGGGCTGCACCTCGTCCTGTGCGATGGTCCCAGGTGCCAGCCTCACCACACGCTCTGCACTCGCCTTGCCTCCCTTGCGTGTGATACAGTACTCCACTTCATCCAGCACACATAGGTCCATGGGGTCACCGTCAACAAAGGAGGCAAATGGGAAGAACATCTCACAGTCATGTTCTTCTGACTCTATGAAGCCGTAGTTCTCCTTCTTAATCAGTCGAGAAACAAACCCCTGAGGGAAGGATGGAGGTAAATGTTATTGACAAACAAAGCAGGGAGTAGGGTGGCAGGCACCATTTGTTCTATGAATAGTTAACGTAAAAGTATTGCTGTCTTCTCTATATACGTACAGTATGTACACATGCACACACACAAACACACACACATCCCATCCACCATACTCTACACACACGTCTGTATGTACACATACTGTACATACATGCATATACGAAAAAGTCAACAAAACTGCAAATACACGGCCCTATTCTTGGGAAGGCTCGACTTCATGTATGCACATGAAATAGTACTGTGTAGCAGTCTCCTGGCTAGAGTACCCCCCCCCCCAACACACACACGGCATTATTACAGTAGTCACCTGTGAAGCAAGGCCCAGGCAATACAATTTACATAACTACGTACGTATGTAGCTACAGTGTCTGCTTCATGTACCTTGAATCTGACGTCCCTCTGTCGCTGGATGATCTTCAACTCCACTGCACGCTGCTCCTTGGTGCGCTTCACCTTGGCAATCATGAACTGCACGTTGTCTCCATACTCCACCTCCTGCTCCTTGGGGTCGTAGTAGAACGGGACCACTCCCAGCTTGCCACTCTTGCCAGTGTAGTGGATGTTACCACACACTTCAGACCTGCGGCCAAGTGGAGAGAGGTGGAAGAGATGAGGGGGGGGGGGGGGGGGGGTATGGTCAAGTGGAGAGAGGTGGAAGAGATGGGGAGGGGGGTGTGTGGCCAAGTGTAACGAGGGAGGAGGGATGAGGAGGAAGATGGTGTGGGGAAGGGGGGTGTGGCCAAGTGTAACGAGGGAGGAGGGATGAGGAGGAAGATGGTGTGGGGAGGGGAGGGTGTAGCCAAGTGGAGTGAGGTGGAAGAGATGGGGAGGGAGAGGGTGTGGTCAAGAGGAAGGGGGAGGGGAGGGTGTGGCCAGGGTGCAGATAGGGGAGGGTGGGTGGGGAGAGTGGACAAGTGGATGTGTTGGTATACAGTACATCACACGCACACACAGGGAAGCAAATGCTTCCAAGCAGCAAATATGTAGCCCAGCCACACAATCGCTGGACGGGAATCCACACAGTGCACACACTGGGGTACACACATACACGTGTACATCTACCACATTGAAGTGTCAGTCTGTCAGCAGTGACCAATCCCTCCTGATCTGTTCCTCCTTCCACTCATCCCTCACCATGTCTGACATGCATACATGCACTGTACATACACGGCACAAACAAACCTTAGGAACAATAGCCTGAGGGGGTTCTCCAAGGTGGTCATGTCGGGTACGCTGGTGAGCTCCTCCGCCACCACTCCCTTGTACACCTGGCTCGTCACTACGTCAAACCTCACTGAGCCGGCCGGGAGGACCTGTATCCTGGTTGCTAAGATACGATCTGTACCTGAGTCCTGCAACATGAGTAAAAAGATCCCACACAGTACGTACATAATACTGTATATACCTACACAGTGTATAAAGGACATGTACATACATACACTGTATGTAAGTGTACAATACATCGATCCTTCATTCACTCGACAAAGGTGGTCAAAATGGCAGGGACTACTAATGTGTATGTAAGAAGGACTTTGTTTGAATGTGAAGCTGTGTATAGCAGTACGTACATGTACATGCTTGCATACGTACGTGTATGCATGAACATGCAATGACAGAGGACAACATTACCAAATTTAGCACAACTGCCCATTACTGCAGCTTCTGGTTAAGGTTGGCGCTTAGTCAAGCAATCACAGACTTACACACACCCAACGCACACACCAAACACACACACCAAACGCACACACCAAAATCACACCCAATGCACACCCACCCACACACCAAACACCCACCCACCCACACACCAAACACACACCCAACGCAAACACCAAACACACACCAAACGCAAACACCAAACACACACCCAACGCACACACCAAACACACACCCAACGCAAACACCAAACACCCACCCACCCACACACCAAACACACACCCAACGCACACACCAAACACACACCCAACGCAAACACCAAACACACACCCAACGCACACACCAAACACACACCCAACGCAAACACCAAGCACCCACCCACCCACACACGAAACACACACCCAACGCAAACACCAAACACACACCCAATGCACACACCAAAAACACACCAAATGCACACCCAACGCACACACTTGCTCCCCCAGCCCACCCACACACCTTGTCCTTTGACTGCACAGGTGTGTACTCCACCTCGTCTCCCTGCTGGATGGCCCTGTTCTGGTCCATCACCTCGCACACATGGAATACGGCTTGCAGATCACGACTGCAGCACTCCACATAACCGTACTGGTCCTGAACATGGCCAACAATACCCTGTACGAAGGGAAGAGGGGGAGAGCAGGGGAGGGGGAGGGGAGGGGAGGGGAGGGGAGGGGAGGGGAGGGGGAGGGGGAGTGACTTTCCATTACCCACAATCTCTGAACATTTGGTGGTGTTTCATGATGCATACATACGTAAGCATGTAAGTACAGTTCACAAAGAAACAACTTAAACTACATGTAAACGTTCTGACACATTGTACAAATATGTACAGGATTGCTAATATAGCATTGTGGTGTTTAACACACAGTCACTTTGTACAATATGCAGCAAGAGTCACAGAGTGACAGAGCTTGCCATACCACCCTACTACAGAGACCAGTTGATGTGAGACAGTGCAAGCCTTGAGCAACCAAACTAAACCACACCCCTCCCTCCTCTTCGCTTCCCATCTGGCTCATCCAATGACACCATCATCCTTCTCCCCTCCCTCCCCTCCGCCCTCCTTCCTCCCTCTCCTTCCCCTCCCCTCACCTTGTCCCTTGCATTCTTGTCTCTCTGCACCTCAGTCAGAGTGGTAACTGTCACATTTGTGGCCCTCCTCTGTCCGGTCCTCTTGTCTGGAATGGTAAGACGATGGGAGGGACGGGAGGGGAGAGGGTATGGTCAAATGGAGGAGTGGGAGGGGAGGTGTGGTCAAGTAGAATGAGGGGAGGGGAGGGGTGTGGTCAAGTGTATATCATACAGAAAACACACACAAGTGCCACTTGTCCTCATGTCCCAACTACACACACACTACATGAACGTACGTGTACTCAATTTGACACGCTGTCAGAGAAAACAATCTATAAATTGTCACAATTCCACTCGACAATTTACATAACCCACGACTGATAGTCTGAAGTGCGGTCCCTCCCACCTATGGCAATGTTGAAGGTGACCTGGTCTCCGGGGCAGACAGTGTAGACTCCTACTTGGTCTCGGCTGTGGTAGGTGAGTGAGACCAGTCCGTCTGTGGGGGACTGGTACAGGATCTCACCATCGTCATTGGAGGGCTGGAGGGGGAGGGGTGGCAGGGGCGGGGCAGCAGTGAGGATACATACGTAAACGTGTTTGCGTGCATGCGTGTGTGTGTGTGTGCGTGTGTTTGCATGTGTGTGTGTGTGCGTGTGTGTGTGTGTGTGTGTGTGTGTGTGTGTGTGTGTGTGTGTGTGTGTGTGTGTGTGCCTGTGTGTGCATGCTTGTATCATGTACCTCTCTCATCCTCTTCTGGTTGGTGACCCAGAGAACAGGTTTGCGAATGACCCCTTTGCACTCTTCACTCTGCACCACCTACGTACGCACAGGAGAGGTAAGGACAAGCAGTGACAGTAACACTCAACGCACGTCAACCTCTCTGTTAACACTGGTCACATCTGCTGCATGTAAACACATCACCATGACAACCACACTCCCCCCCCATTGGACAATAGCCTAAAACATGCTACAAATCTGTACTGTATCCAGTACAAGCAGACACAGCATTTGCTCACATCAAAAGAGACAGATCCTGGAGGTAGTATCTTGATCTGTGTGGCCACCTCCTTGCCCTGTCTGTTCTGAAGGACACACTCCACTGGGCAGCCCACGGAGAGCTGGTCCACACAGTCAGCGCTCAGCTCACTAAAGTGGAAGAAGACCATCTCAGCTGTGTCCGCGCGCTCAATGAAACCGAAATTCACAGTATCCTTCAGTGTCTTAACCAAGCCCTGGACAGGGACAAAGAGAAGAGTACATGTGCAAGTAGGTGCATGTGTGAGTGTGGCAGTGCTTGCACAGGGAGGTGTACAGTAAAGAATAGGGGCAGGGAAAGTGCCACCACACTGCAAATATTCACCAAGTTAGTGTCAGTGGTGCAGAGTGAAAGTTGCATGAATGCAAAGAGAAAAGTACCAAAAATGGAATGTACGTACATATGCCAATAGCACAACGTTTTGGACCAACCTGTACTTTGTTGATGGACGCTGCTTTCTCTAGTTTGACAGAAAGGGCCCTCATGTTGCTTGACCTGATGGTGATGATGAAAGGCACAGCAGAGTACATACAGGATACACACACGCGCGCGCGCGCACACACACACGCACACACGCACACACACACACACACACACACACACACACACACGCCCGCACACGCACACACCACAAACAACAACAACAACAACCACACACAAGAGTATAGAGAAAGCCCTCACAGTGTGTCCCTGGCTGGCATGAAGGAGACCTCGTCCCCCTGGCGCACCGGCCTGTCCCCTTCCACATCCTCAGCAGAAAACTGCACAAAGAAGCACTCCGAGTTCTTCTCATAAACAATGCGCCCAGGCTGGGAGTTGGGCGTCCCAGGGTAATTCTACATACGTACATGAGACACACAGACAGTGCATATGAGTTGTATGTATATAGCGCATGCACATGTATGAATGCATGCATACTATAGTGCATGCATTCACATACATTGTACACTGTACATACAGTATGTATGCACTGTATACAGAGAATGCTGAACACAGGCATTCTAAACTGTACACATATCAAGCCCTATTCTGTGGATTATGGACTTTGTGCATAGTGAGACCAGGGGACTGAATGGTGACAGTTATAACATCACAGAATATACCAGTGACTAGTCAGTGTATTGTTTAAGTACATACAGCAAAGTACTGAGTTATATGTGGAACACAGCTCTGCAACAAACCCAACAGAACCCTGACTAAAATTGGTTTAATATCTTATTACATACGTACGTAATTACCTGATGCACAGACATCTGGAGAAACAGTACACCAGTGACAAAGCACACACAACTGTTCCTCCCTCCCTCCCTCCCTTTCCCTCCCTCCCTCCCTCCCTCCCTCCCCCTCCCTCCCTCCCTCCCTCCCTCCCTCACCCTCCCTCCCTCCCCTCCCTCCCTCACCCTCCCACCCTCCCTCCCTCCCTCCCTCCAGCTCCCACTACATATCTGCCTCCCACAATGACTCACAGCAGTTGGTGACAGCGACTTGCTGACAACAGGCTCTGAGTCCACCTTTCCCCTCTGCCGTTCCATCCCCAACGGCTGGAGGGATCCCTTCCGAACCAGCACAGACGACACTGATGAAGGCGACTGAGGGGGCACCTGCACACCTGGCTGCTGCATCATGGGAGGCTGCTGCTGCTGGTGGTGGTGGTGGTGGTAGTGGTTGGCGCGGAAGGGCTGCCCTCCATATCCTGACTGCACGTGAGGGTACACTTTGTGGATACGCAATTGGCCAGACTGTGTATCGCGAAGCAGCTCCACGCTCACATACTGACCGGCAAAGAGGTGGGTTGGGTTGCCCAGGAATTGAGAAAAGTGGAAGTAAAGGATCTCTCCAAAGGTGGGTATCTGGATGTAGCCCCTTAGCTGGTTTGGCTGAATGTGTGTGTGTGTGGGGGGGGGGGGAGGGGAAGGTTATACATTACAGGGTGAGAGAGATTCAGTGGTATGTGTGTGTGTGTGTATGTACAGATGTACAGATGTACACTGTATGTGTAACACTGTGTGCATGTGTATACACGAGCACATACGATACATTTAACACATATTCCCCCCCTCCTAAGTGCTCCATGTCTCTTTCTGACCCCTAATTCCCTCCACTCCTACACACACACACTACATGTTAGCAGATATACACACTCACACTGTGGCACAAGGTGCAAGTGGACACATGTACACACTAGTACGTGCTATCATTAGTAGCAATGTGGGAGCGGTACACCCTCTGTCCTTGGAATGCATGCCCTCCGAGGGTGTAGCAGCAAGCAATGACAAACACACAGGGTGATGTACCCAAAACGGCACAGATGTACGTATGTATGTGTGTATGGTGCGTATGGTGTGTGTGTGGGTGGTGTCTGTGTGCTATGCATGTGCCATGTACGTACTGTGTGTGTGTGTGTGTGTGTGTGTGTGTGTGTGTGTGTGTGTGTGTGTGTGTGTGTGTGTGTGTGTGTGTGTGTGTGTGTGTGTGTGTGTGTGTTGCTCAATCCCACCCAACGTGGACATGGTGAACTGAGGAGGAGGTTGTGTGTGCACATACGTACTTGTGCATGTGTTTGGTTTGTGTGTGTGTGTGTGTGTGTGTGTGTGTGTGTGTGTGTGTGTGTGTGTGTGTGTGTGTGTGTTGTGTGTACATGTGTGTGTGTGCGTGTGTGCATGGTTCACCTCCACAGACTGCACAATGCCTGGTTCGTTGGTATAGAAAGGAGCGGTCAAAGGAGGCAGGGGTGACATCTGAGTGGCCCCTGGAGGTGATAGGTGGTAGGGCTGTGAAGAGGGACTGCTTAACCCGAGGCTGTAGCCACTGCTGCCACTTCCACCTGGCGAACTGAAGGGAGAGTAGCTCTACAGAAAGTGGGAGAGCGGAGATATTACAATCACTAGGAGCATGTACGTATGTACATCTGTACGTACATACCACTTACATCAAAAAATCAAAAGAGCATGTTCTGAACACCCATATGCACAAGTACACACACACGCACGCGTGCACACACACAATGCTCACTCACACACACACGCACGCGCACACACACACACACACACACACAATACACCGTGACTGAAGGACATACAAAAACAACTATAACAGAAGATAAAGCATGTACAAAAGAACAGAACATATTGGCACACATACTCAAGAAGACGGCACATGACAAAATGACCTGTTTAGAAGCAATCACAGTGTTGATGCAAACACGTGTTGAGGTGGGTACTAGCTGTGTATACATTAGCACAAATCACCACACAACATCACCACAAAGTGTTGCTGTGCTAGGCAACAACACAACGGTTCACACAATACCATAATACACACTTTGTTGCTCCAATACAAAACATTACACTAACATACAGTCAACGTACAGTCAACAAATGAAGTACATTTGATATAGTGGATACAAGACAGCCTACAATAGGGACACCTCTCTCTCTCTCATGAGAACAGTGCCTACTGTCCCAGCTACATGTGGACACGTACATATACAAAAGCTACGCACAGATTCGAGCACACAGGGATTAAAGGAATCAACAAACGTACAAAAGAACACAATTTGCAAGGACTCACCGGGTACATTCTATTCCTTAGGACGCATTCAGAATATACTTAAAGGGATCACTAGCAACACGTAATGTAGAACTGGACAAGACACCTACGAAAACGGAAGAAGAACGGGTGAAACAATTCAACGAAATTCACAACACAACTTAAGCAGACGCTACCAACACCAACAAAGTAGGCTTACAAAGAAGATGACGACGAAGTGCTGTGCGACTACAGAGGAAACTACTACGTTAGAACCCTGAAGACCCCTAGTAGGCCCGTCCCTGGCCGTTCAACCCTCTGAGCCCCTAAAGTTAGAGTAGTGATGCAATCCGCCACCATAAAAGGAGTGGTTCGCCGTTGCCATGGCAATATTACGTAATTGTCTTCATAAACAACATGGCTAATGTCGCTGTGGTAGAAAGAACGCTTGCTTTGATAAAGCCAGATGCCCTGGACAGGAGCGAGGAAATTCTGGACGTCATTCGTAACAATGGATTTACAGTGCTCCAGGTGCGCGGTCTTGGGCCATAACGAGAATGAGATTAGCTCTTCCGCTTTCTGAGCCAGGGCGGGGCATGGGGGGATGTTCATCCGTGTGTACGTATGCCATGCTTTAGTGAATGAAACCTCTGTCCGTTTACGTAATACAGCTCCAAAGTACTAGAACGGTATCCTCCACTACAGAACACTTTAGCGATAAAATAATTATTAGCATAAATGCATAGAATACAAGAATACATAATATGCAGAGTAACGAGTTAGAGACGTGTAATCAGCATTGTAATAATCGTAGTGGATTGAAGCATGAAGTTAGGGCCTGTACCATTTGTTGGCAAAGGCAAGTGAATGTAGATAAGTTGTGGTTGCTTACAGTAAACCACTACAGAGATAAGATTGCATCATACGTAGATACTAGTATCTATGATTGCATGATGCATAGGCGGGTAATCACTGGAGATGAGACACCAATACTGCTGCACGTAGCAGTCTGGTAGGTGTGTAAATTCCTGTAATGTAATGCCTTCCTATTTACTTACACGCATGTCCTTGCACGTATTGTATTGCATGCATATGCCTCTCACTATCATGGGTACTGTACACTGTATGTTTCCACTGCATCCCTTTTGACTGCCAACAGACACGCAGAGTGAAGCTCAGCCCGGAGGAGGCCAGTGACTTGTATGCAGAGCACTACGGGAAGCTCTTCTTCCCCAGCCTCATTGCTTACATGAGCAGGTGTGTACGTAGTGTGTACGTGCATGCGGAGTAGTGTAGTAGTCTAGCATGGCCAGTTCCAGTGATTTGCAAACTCCAAGAACATGTAATGTCTGCCATGTGAGACTACTGCGCATATAGACAGCCAGCCAGTGTGTAAAATAGCGGCTGTCCATTGGATGGGATACGTGACTTGTAATTGTGTATGAACATACGTGTATGTGCGTACTTGGCACTGACAGAGGGGACAGATGGCACTCACATGAAGGTCCTTTGTATTTGAGAACTGCATAGCAGCAAGGTCTACTGTTGCTACAGGGTGCTGTCCGTGTGTGTGTGTGTGTGTGTGTGCGCGCGCGCGCGTGTGTGTGTGTGTGTGTGTGTGTGTGTGTGTGTGTGTGTGTGTGTGTGTGTGTGTGTGTGTGTGTGTGTGTGTGTGTGTGTGTGTGTGTGTGTGCATACACTACTGTGAACCACTTGCATGTGGTTGCCTCCCCCTTCCAGTGGTCCCGTTCTTGCACTGGTCCTAGCCAGAGAGAATGCAATTGCTGAGTGGCGCAAACTGCTCGGGCCAACAAGTTCCAAGCGTGCCAGACAAGAAGAGCCCGAATCTTTGAGAGCAAAGTACGGCAAAGACGATACCCGCAATGGACTCCATGGCTCAGACAGCCAGTTCAGTGCAGAAAGAGAGATCCGGTTCCTCTTCCCTGGAAGTGAGTCGAGATGGGGCAGTGTGTTGCTTGTGCACCTGCCTCAATGCACACTGTGTGTGTGTGTGTGGTCATACGCATACCCAACCCTGCACTGTGGTAGCATTGAATAAAATGACAGCCAGCAGGTCAAGTATGATATGTATAATCTGTTGTGCTTTCCAATGCAAGAATAACAGTGTGTATGAACGTACATGTGTGTTGAGAATATGTTTGTATGTATATATATATATATATATGTGATAATGTCATCACTGGTCATAGCCAAAACGGCCTTGACCTCAGCAGAGATACTTCACAACAGAATGGGAGTGATACAGTTGGTTTGTGCAGATAGTACAGGACTAAGACTTGCATGGAACATAGACAGACACGATAGGCAATATAGACAATATATACAAATTAACACAGACAAGTTAAGCTGCCAGAATTGACAAGGCTGGGTTGAGGGTATGAATGGTGGAGGGCTTCAATCAATGAGTGGGGACAAGCAAAGTGATCTAGCTTGCATGGCTTTATAGATGTAGAGGGCAGTTTCTTGTATTAGGGCAGGGTGGGAGGTGCACATCAGGAATGTAAATTTTTCTTTAGGGGTCAGGTGGGGAAAATTTTGACTTAGAGTGACTGCTCGTTGCATGAGTGGGGATCTGAGGTCACAATAGTGGGAGCAGTTTAATAGGAAGTGGATTTCATCTTCAACCACTTGATTGTTGCAGATTTCACACAGGCGTTCTTCAACCGGCTTGGGGGAAGGGTTACAGTGACGGCCACTTTCGATGTGGAGCTTGTGGTCTGATAGTCGAAATTTAGTTAATGCACTACGGGCCTTGGAGTTGGTGATCAGAGTTAGATATGGCTCACACACTGTGACATCATGTTTGATCAACCTGTATGCTCTTAACTTGCTCCCCCCAATGGGGTTGCCCCTTGGGCGCAGCTTAGGTCGGACTGTAGAGATTGGATGTGTTGATCTTGGAGGCGTGTAAGTACTTCAGCTTTGCCTGGCTGGGTCAAGTTGGGGTTAAATCCAAGGTGTGCAAGTTGGTCCTGATTAGTAAAGCCCATGATTTGTGTCCAGAAGTAGCTAAGTTTATTGAGGTTTGTAGAGCAAGTGAGGTGAGACAGTTTGGGTCATTGGAGATAACGTGGTAATAGTAGTTTAGGGATGAGCAAATGCAGTCAAAAGATAGGGGGAGTGTGCCTGTTTCAGCATGGATGGCGGTGGTTGTGCAAGATTGATGTTGTGTTTTCAAAGTTCTAAATTTACTTGCTGCTAAAAGTTGTAGCCCTCTTAGCGTGCACTCGGTGCACTACAGCATGTGCTCTCTGAACCTCCCAGGCCAGTACCTGGTATACAGGTATCTTGGCACGGTCATACAATACATGGATACGTATGTGATTGCTTGTCTGCGTCCACTCTGCAGGTGTCACTGAGCCCATTCTGCAGAATGACGACGTGAAGGACTACCTTGGTAAAGCAGTGAATCCAGTCCTCGTTCAAGGCCTGACCTATCTCTGCAAGGAGAAGCCTGCAGACCCCGTTGTGAGTGTTTGGGGGCAGGCGGGGGAGGGGTGAGGAGGGAAGGTGGCCCTACCCTAATCTCTCATGTACTAGAAGGGTGGATGGAGCCTATCCAACCTTTGCCTTTTCCTGACACTGCCTGGCTATCAATCTGCGGCCTGGGGTTCTGCTGTCAGTCTGAATACAGTAATAGGGACGGCTACATGTGGGGGAGTGATAGGAAGGAACGGTTTGTCACATGTCAGAGCTCATGATTTGTCATCCCCTTGTGTTGCAGCTGTGGTTAGCTGACTGGCTGCTGGCCAATAACCCAAACAAGCCACGAGTGGACGAGCCAAACGAGTCATTGTAACAGTATTCAGGGCACACACACACACACACACATACATACATATACACCACAATTGACGCTACATATGTAGGGCACATACTGTACATGTAACATCACTTGTTTGCATGCAATACATGTATTTTGGTTAATGCTCTATGTGTTACTTATACTTATATTAACATCTTAGGTGTGTACCATCATTTACTGTACACGTTCACGTATTTACCCATTTCATCACTCCATCCTATGAAATATTTCTCGCCACACAATTTACAGCTTCACATCATGTTACAGAAATAGCAACAATCCTATCCCCCATGTACGTACACATGATCAAAGTTAGTACAGGGGTAGCCACCTGTGGCCTGTATACGTATAGAGATGCACGTGGCTGCGCAGTACAAAGGTAGACTGAGCTCTGCTTTAGTGCGTGCTGTGTCAGTGCATCGGGGAGACTGGCTGTGTTTAGACAAGTGACTGCATTAAACAGTGACCATCATATTCAGACAGCTAGGTTTTGAACACACTGTATAACATTACACACATGCATCGTATACAATATGATTGTGCAGAATATGATTTAAGTGGTATGCTGAAATATAAGTTCACAAGACAACCAATAATAAAAGTAACATGTCCCACATTCACTTTTCGTGTTCAAAACAGAATAAGTCTTTGCTAGGATACAAAGGAGGATGTGATGTGCCCCTGCATTAGAGCCAGGTTCTCCAAAAGCTCCAACTCGTTGTCATTCATTACATTCAGAGAAGCCTGGGGTGGTGAAAAACACACAAGTAACTTAGTCTCACGTAGCAAGACCACCATTTTCCTCCAACTCCGCCTTCCCTGGACTCTGTCAGGAAATAGACTGACGTTAGCTCCCAGACCGTCTTTTGGAAGGTGGAGTCAAAGCAAATGGAAATCTGGCTACATGAGACTACAACTGCCCTGACCCTGACCCACCTGCATCTCCCTCCCCCCTCCCTCCCTTGTTTCTATCCCACTGTAATTTAACTATAATTTTAAGTTCCTGTTATGTCATTCCCTTTCTATAGAACAGTTATGACGTCAACTAATTGTATGGTCACTCTATGCACCCTTTCCACACAATTCTCCTGCCATATCAGAGAGTACGATAGTACACTCTATGTAGGGATGGTACAGGGTGTTTCGAATTCATTGCCTTATAAATAGTCGCACTGTCGCTGTTTTGTATACAACTGATGAAGATCTATGGATTGAAAGATCTCGTTCTATTAAATGTTTTCCTGCTGTGATCTGCCCCAGTAACTCCCCTCTATCAACGAGACTACAACCAACTCACATGAGCACAGTTTGCTGTCACACAATACACTAGCCTCCACTCTATCCTACCACGACACACTTTCTTACCATTAACTCCTGGAATGTGTCCAAGGTGTTCACATGGTACCACTGAGACACATCTTCCCCTCCACCCCCTTCAACCAGCACACCAACGACATGAGGGAGGAGCCAGTAGAGTTGCCCATGCCTGTCTTTGCCAAGCGGTGTCACTCGAAGAGAGCTCCGGGCCATCCACAGTGACAGCTGTGTTACAGGTGGGGAGAGAAGCTAGTGAGGAAGATGTCCTCATTTTAATGCCTACCTACACAAAATGTATTCCATTTCATCAAATTCTCCCCATTTCATACTTCATCGTGAGCAGTGCGTGGCTTACTCATACAAACAAAATATTAGTCGAAAAAGGGGTGACATATTAGTGTTCTCTGTAGAGCTGCAGGTCTAAAGGGTACTCTACAAACTGGGAAAATGCCCTAGGCACTCGGTATGATAACGTGTATGTGTTATTAGCACTTTGACATTGTGATGAGTGTGAAAAGCAATACATTATATGTAGGAAGGACATACAAAGGCATGAAATGGAATATCCAAAGGTACAGTATGTAGTATGAGGGCTTCAAAGGGCATCGTACCCTTCACAAAGGACCAAGAGTGGACACTGTACCCTTCAGACAAATGCTTGTTTCCATAAGGACATAGAGAGAACTGTATACCCTTCAGAAAGGCCTAGAGAGAACATATGCCTGTCAGCACAATCCCTCTCCCACCACCACCAGTACTCCACACACACTCACAGCAGCTTCTCTTTTCTGCTCTTTGACTTCCTCTAAGCACTTCTCTCTTGCCTGGGTCAAGTCTTCCAGTGAGCATTTATCATCGTTCATCTTCATCAACTGATGGCTGATCTCCTTTACTCTTCGTTGTTCCCACTGTCTCTGGTCTGCCTTCTTCTTCCTTACAATGTCAACTGTGGTGCCGATGCATCGTACAATCTCCTCCTACACATGGACAAACACAAGACACTGAACACACACACACACACACACACACACTACACACACACACACACACACACACACACACACACACACACACACACACACACACACACACACACACACACACACACATACACACACACAGCCTACTCAACACTCACATTGCCCAAGGCCTCATGAAAGAGAAACTCAAGAACATAAAGGCGTGCTGCCGCAGTCTTCGGAGGCACAAAATCCAGCAACAAGGGAGAAGCCGTTTCGTCCCTCACAGCATCAGTCACACACTCTGTCACCATCTTAGAGCAAACACCCATGCTGATGGGCGCTAGGTCCTCCTGAAGGAGGGACCTCCAGTGGTGATCTGGCGGCAGAACCAGGCTCAGGAGGGATGTGAAGAGCTCAATAAGACCAGCACCAGTTTGGAGCATGTGGCACAGAGCACCTGGGGGCGGAGGAGAGGGAGGCAGACATTTCCAAAGTTAACAAGAAACAAGTTCTTTTCAGGTCACACTAACATCTAGCTGGAATTACCGGGTGATGAAAAGGAGGATGCTCGAAGAAGGAGTCTATCTGTGATGGACCTGTCTCTAATGTGGTCACTGTACAATAATACAGCTATCTCTCTAAAACAACCATCCTCCTGGCTTACAAATAGCATTAACATACAATAATACTAAACCAACTCAACCATTTACCTGTCTATAAAGGCCACTATTCACTGGCCCACAGGTGGCTCTATATACTCATTCCCTGTATCACTCGTACGTATATACAAGCAGAGATAAGCCCTTACCAATGTCTTGGAAACCAGGAATGCCCAACACATCTTTGAAGCTGTTCACAAACACCAGTACTTGTAGGAGCTGCTCCACATTGCCTTGGATGGGGATGGCAAGCACGGGAAGAACAGGCAGAGCATGTTCTGTGTTGGTCCCCTCTTTCTCTGTCGCAAGGGATGATGCCGCCTTTGGGCTTGTGAGGGAGACTGACAGGGCTGTCTGCAAGCGCTTCTTTTCCTCTCTCTTCTTCTCTTTGAGCTTCTTCAGTTCATCTTCCTTGGTGAGTCTGTCAGATATCCTCTGCTGCTTCTTCTCTTCCAGCAAACGTCTGAGTTCTTCTTGCTTCAGCACACGCTCCTGCACCCTAAGCTGCCGGCGCTCTTCCCTCACCCGCTCTTTCTCCTCCTCCCTCTTCCTCTTCCTTTGGGCTTGCATGTGTAGCCTCTCATCCCTCGCCTTCCTCAAATCTTCCTCCTTTTGTTCCCTCAGCTGGCTCTTCCATTTCAACTTGAGAGTGCTGAGCTCCAGCTGACGTCTCATCCATCCTTCCTCTTCCCCATCACTATCACTTCCCTCTGAACTGGAGAATGACGGAGAGTTATTGATAACAGAGTCATTGGATGACAATTGAGCTTCCTTGTTTGGAGAATCAGTCATTTTCTCTTGAAGATTCGTAGTTTGTCCATTCACATCTACTGTGGCAGCCATGTCACTTTGTTCAGATTCATCTGAGCTGTTTCCAACACTGTCGTACCTACGGTGAGGAGGTGATGTGTACAAGAAGGCTGTCTGTCTTGCTGGCCTTAGAGACCATCGGCCGCTTCCACCACGCACAGTAATCGGAGCAGATTCAGGAATACTTTGCAGACGAAGAGACTGTCTCCTTCCTGGCCCAGCTGAAATGGAAGAGGGAATCTGTACCGGTTTGGCTGTCTTTGCTACACGTTGCACGCGACCTGGAGCAGAAGATGGGCGTCGTGGGGTACTCCTCTTCACTGTAGTCTTGCTGGTCCTGCGCTGCTTCTGTTTCTCCCTCCGCACGTCAGGTGAGCTGCCACCAGGCCCTTCCTGTGCTGCCCATTGCAGGCAAGCAGCAATCTCGTCAGTAGATTTTGTTAGGTAATCAGAGACACTACCAAATCCAGAGGTCTTTGCGAGAGGGGTCAGTATACCTGTGGCCAGCATGCCGGCCTGGGAGCACAAAGGAGGGAGGTATTACAACCAATTTCACTAAAATGTACACAAAACTATACACATTGTATTCACATTATAGATCCCGTTGCCATGGTAACATGCATATAAATAACAATTCTAAATCTCTGAGAACCATTCCAATTGCACGTGATTCTAAATCCATAAAAACATCTGCGGGCACTCCGTGGGGGCAATTATCATTGTAATAGGACATATCATTTAAACATATGTTGTCAAGGAAACGACAGGAGCATGAAATGATTGGGTAAGTGAATGGATTTGGATCTGTAACACTTAAATGGCGACCAATTAGTGTCCCTACACAGTTAGACCACTTGGCACACCCTTGAGCCTCATGCTCAAAATCACACAGACACCTCTTGGTCGCCATTTAACTATTACCTAAAGTGCATTTTGAAACATTTATTCGCACTTTAACCACATGCACACACACACACACACACACACACACACCTTCTTCCGACAGAGTGAACAGTTGCAGGTCTTGAGGCAGAATGGACAGCTCCACTTGCACTGCTCAGCCTCCTCCAGTGACACACCATACCGATTGAGCAGACAAGACTCACACCTGCATGCAAGAAGCAGTAACACACGTACACACACCACACACATCATAGACTGCACGCACACACACACACACACACACACACACACACACACACACACACACACACACACACACACACACACACACACACACACACACACACACACACACACACACACACACACACACACACACACACACACACACACACACACACACAGTGAGGGAAGGCGTTGTCTGTTGATACGTAAGCACGAGGCGCCCAGTGCACCATTTGATCTTGACTTAATCGACTCACCAAAATCGTGTGCAGGTACTGCATTTGGCTCTCTTTTTGCCTTCCTTTGCTTCCTGCATCCCTTTAGCGCTAAGTATGGACTGGCGACATTGGTGGCAAGACTGGCTCTGCCCTCTGTTGGCCGACTGCGCTCGTTTCAATACCTTCCCCGATCCCGCATCCTGCTTCTTTGTCTTCAACTCTTTTCTTTCCTTTACTGAAGTACCGCCATCGCTTTCTCTCCGTTCGCGGGACGTTGTCCGTTTCTTCCGTTTGGCTCGACTTGGCGTGTTGTTACTGGAGGCAATCTGTCTCCTCCTCTTAGTTCGCTCACGCGCAGGGAAATCAATAGCTACAGAATCACAGTCGGCCATGCTGGCAGGGCTCCCGCCAAAAACCAGCTGGTGTTGTGAGCACGCACGCGAGTGACCATAACTTCCGGTTGCAGTTCAGCTGACTGATGGGGCTAACCTTTTTCGACTTGAATGCAGCGTACAAGGAAAGCATGGCTAAAATGGCCTGGGAACGTTTATATATATGTGTAGCGTGTCTAAGGCAAGTAGGCGCCAAGGGGAATGGAACTCTTGCTGAAATTGTACAGGCAGAAGAGCCCTAGCTAGTCACATGGTCACGTGATTACTTATGGTCACGTGATTACTTATGGTCCTTTCACTGAAACGAACATGCGACATTCCTTGCATGTCTCCTACGTCTCCACCCTTGATGGTAAGCGACATCCATTGGGCAATGGGTTAAGATGAGTGTGTGGATTGAGAGGCAGGTAACAGAGGACATTGATCAGAATTTATCGTGCACAGTGAACCTCTTGCAGCCACGCTAAAATTAAATTCACCATAATACGTCCATGCATGCACATGCACACTTCAGTGGTGCTCCGAAGGCAGCAGGCTACATTCCTATTTTAGTGTTAACTAAATGTGAATGAATTCAACATTCAAGTGGCAGTTCTTTGGCCAGGTCTCAAGCAGCTAGATCTATAGTACACCTACACATGCACATATATACAATGCTTGCTACTCCTGTCATCATATCAATGGAAACAAATATATAGCTAGAACATGGCATGCATGGGTCAAGTGCATGTAGTCTGGCTAGCTAGACCATACCCCACCAAACACAAAGTATGTGATCCATCCAGTGATTGTGCAGGTGCAGTCACAGAAGTATCGGTGTACTGCATGCAGATTGTGCCGTCACAGCAGTTGGCTCAATAATCTATTGCCATCATCAGTACACTATAGCAAGCCCTATGCACATGCAGAGCACTGGACCTTTCACTTATATATACATGCCCACCTTCTTATAACAAAGGAGTACAAAAATGAAACGGACTGTAGCACACTAGCCAATTAAAAACAGCTAGACCTAATGTCAAGTTAAAGACGTGTTCTGAAACACTTCAAGGTGACCATACAACTACTACATACTGCAACATGTTGTTATACAGTGCAAGTTACAATATACACCAATAAATAAGTAGTATAAGTAATATAATGACCTGGGGGAGGCCCTCACGTGCATGCACTAGGTGTGGCTATACGTATATACAGTTACTGTACAGTATACAAAAATACATACATACATACATACACATACTATACTAACATATACTAAGCACATGTGACTTCAGTTAGGAATACTTGCATGAGCTGATTATCTGGGAGGGCATACGCCCGACCCACTAGCAGGGTAAAAACTGCAGGCACAATTACTACAGACAGAAGAGAAGAATGGTATACAGGTGTAGGTGGAGAAGGAGTATCTGGAGCAAGAGCGCATGTTGGTATAAAGTGGGATCAAATAGGCAAGGAAGAAGGTGACCCAGGTCAACACGAAGCAGACGACAGCAGTCACGTTGAGTGCGATGCTGATGCCGGCGATCCTCTTCCGTGAGGACCCGCTGCTGGCCAGGGCCACCACGGCCGGGACGAGGGCGGAGACGGAGCAGGTGAGGAAGAGGACAGTCCAACCACAGCAGAACAACGTAAGGAACGAGAAACCAAGAGCACACACAGCCAGCCCGTTGTTGTCTTGCTCCTGCGTCGGCACGTAAGTTGTAGTCACAGCCGCCGGCTGCGCCACCACCACGGGGACGTTATGCGCGCGGGGATAACGGCCTGCGGCTGGTAGTCATACCCTGGCTGACCCCCCGTAGGGTCGTAGGCAGGCGGAGGGTCGGCTTGGTCCTGCGGAGGGTATGCCACGCCCTGCGGAAGGTATGCCACGCCCTGCGGAGGGTATCCTTTGCAGTCGTAGGAAGGCGGAGGGTCGGCTTGACTCTGTGGAGGGTATGCTACGCCCTGCGGAGGGTCGGCTTGACCCTGTTGAGAGTACGCTTGGCCCTCTAGCATGATAGGGGTGTCCTTGCGGAGGGTAGGGCTGCTTTGAATCCATTCTTCAGAGTTGGAATGAATCCCTGCGGCACAATGATCGCCGATAGATTTCTGTTAACTGTGGGGCGAGCGAGAAACTGCTAGCCAGAACTCGGAAGAACTGGATCACATGCCCGTTATCGAAAGTCGATCATATGGTGATGGTGCAATAACCGACTGACTGAGGAAGCTGATCACGTGAGTGAGCCTTGCCTTCCTAATTATCGTGTGGGCGGTGGGCGTAAATCGTCGTCTATTTAATGGCTTCCTTTGTGTTGGTAGTCGTGGCCGTCTTTTGCTTGCTACTCCCAGGTGCAGCGCGAGATGGGCGCCCTAACCTTCCCTCCTCTTACCCCAAGTTTCCGCACTTCCTACAGTGCGACCCAAAGTGGGCATCCGACAGAATGGGACTAAAAACCTGCACCGTGGCCTCCTGCCCGGGCGCCAGGATTGGCAGAGACACTGTTTGCCATCAAGGTAGAGCACAACCATTGGACATCCTAGCACATGTATGAACTTAAGCAGCTCTCTGTTAGTGCACTTGTTGTACTGCATCCAGGTACAAGTCTCTGAGAGCTAGCTAAGCTAGCTAGTTGTAAGATTATTATAAATGAATTTCCTGTATTGTAAACTATATAGGCAATATGACGGTGCTAGTTACTGGCATGCAGAGTGCTCCGCTAGCAGCACTGCCCTTGCAATTAAACCACTGATGCTTGACCCTCAGTCGGCTTCTGTAACTCTATGCTTGAGGAAGGTGTGTAGCTGCCCCGCCCCCTTTGTCACGGCTGCCCCACCCCCTTTGTCACAGCTACCCCACCCCCTTTGTGTACTGTACTAGTATACCCCCACACTTCAATGTGTACTACAGTACATGTATACACTCAGTTGAAACACTAAACCCTTGAAATTAAGACATATGACTTTATCACATGGGTATTTGGGTTTATGTGATGTGTTGGAATGGGGAAATTGAAGATCACCAGTCAAACCAACATCTTGTATTGAATACTATTGATATGTTGATTTGCACATAGGTTGGAGAGAGGCATCAACTGTAGCTATGCAGTGCTCGTGCTGTTGTCCTTAACACGTAGTATGTCCTTGTACTGATGTCTTTATGGCTACCCCCCCCCCCCCCCCTCTCCCTTTGTACATGCAGGTTGTGCCATGACTTCAATCAGTATGGCTCTGAATGGCTATGGCTATAAGGTAGACGGGAAAGGGAGTGACCCAGGAGTTCTCAACCAATGGCTAGTTCATAACTATGGTTACGAGTGTGCTGGTGGGGACTGCAACAACCTTGTCCTGCAGCAAATCCACAAACTGAATGCAACCATTTTGTACAAGGGAGAGCCAACCTCAACTTCCCTTGGACTGAATGGGACTCTGCAGCTTATGAAAGAAGGCAATGTACTGATTGCTCATGTCAGAAATCGGACTCATTTTGTACTGGTGGATGGCTATGACGATGGAAAGAAAGAGTTTAGTGTACTTGATCCATTTTACGATTCTCCATTTTACAGTTTTGCTAATATAAGTGATTTTATAGTGTACGAAATGTTCTGAAACTACCTGTACATGGTTGTGAGCGTATGTATCACTGTACATAGTGTGATCGAGTATGTATAAATTCTACGTTGTGACTCATTATAGTCGGGCAGCCGGCTTCAATTGATGATATCCGGAGGAGGGTAGCCCGGATATTCCCTTTTGTCTTAATCCCGTAAATTGGGGTAAGACCACAGACGCCATGGAATACAGGACTCCTTGTGTTCTGGCGCTGTTCCTGTGCCTTCTGGGACTCTCCGCAGGTTAGTATGGAAGCTGGCGAAAGATATTCGTGTAGGTCGTACTGTTCAGGCTCCGGACAGACGTGCAGTGCTGCGATCGCAGCGATACCATGTTATCCTGCAATAGCCAGGCGCAGCGGACCTTCCGCCAGGAAAGGAAATGGGAAGATCAGCTACGCCTGACTAGTCGTGCAGTAGATTCGCGACCACACATGCTGCTATAATAGTAGCCTTGTAATATATCCGACTGTCCAATATGTTCCGTACCTAGTGAGTTGTTTATACTTCTGAGTGTTAGCTATGAGTATGAATGAATATTAAATGTGCAAGTGTTTCAATGTGTGTATGTATCATGTAGGCAATGCGCGTGTGTGCCCGATTCATAATTTAATATTAAAGCGAGTTGTTACTGTGTGCAGTCCGTATCACCTATTGGTACATACGTATACACTGGTAGGAATGCCTCTCAGTTGTTATGTTCTGTTGTGCAATGTTACGCATGTTTCTAGTGTCTACTTCACAGTGGCATTGTGTTGTAATGGCAGTCTCAAGCCCCCCTCCCCACTCCCCCCTCCCCCCTCCCCACTCCCCTCTCCCCCCTCCCCCTCCCCCCTCCATGTACCTTGGGCACAGCTGCGATATGCTTTGACCCCCACCTTGAAAATTCTGTTCAAGTCACAGAGATGGAGGGATTAGTGTGTGTCAGTGTTGTTCGAGATGACAGTGACTCTGATGTATTTGACTACCGTGCTGTTTCCGTTGGCAACCTGGATGCAGATGAAACTGCACTGGGTAAGTGAACCTGCAACAAACAAGAACACATCTTAAAAGGACACACATACATAATTGAATGTATCTAAGTGTTTAATCATAGGCTCAATATAACACAGTTCATTGAAGTTGAGTAATCACCAGATATTATGCCTACCAGACTTCTACACCAGTGGTGATACAGGAGGTTGGGGGGCTGTAGCCCTATTTGATGGCAACCAGCGATCAACTTTTGTATACCCCCTGGGAATGAAATAGGGCTACAACTCCCCCAGCCTCCTCTAACACCACCGGTGTAGAAGGATGGCTGGTGTAATATTCAGTGATTACTCAACTTCAACCTAGCTCGGCTTGTCCATGCAGTAGCCCACTTCAATGAACTCCCTTTTCAGCATAATTCATTGTCGTTGCATTTCTGTAAATGCAGTTGCATTGCTGTGAGTATGGTTGGCACATTAATATGCAATTACTGTACATGATACAGTGTAATGAAGTAGTATAGTAATGGTCTGTACACTACCATACAGGCTATGTTTACACCTCTATTGACAGAAGATTGTGTCTATTGGTCTGGCAGTGCAGTGATATAAATAGGACACACTAATATGTATTATTTATATTAATGCTTGTAGGATACATACTGCTATGTATGACATTGTATAATAATGTACTGCTTTGTATACAGTGGAACCTGTTTAAGATGGTCACTGTGCTAGGTGGCCACCTCTCTATAACAGCCAGCCTCCCTGGCGCCAAGTAGCACTAAGGCATTGCAATTTACCTGTGTAGAGCAGCCACCTCTCTATAAAGGTCAGTTATGATTGGCCACATGTGGCTGTCTTAGACAGGTTCCACTTGTTGAGGGGCTGAATGGCACACTTTCTGAGAAAGGGACGTTATGTTTTGTATTGTGTCTACTATATTTATATGTACTGTATAGCCATTGGAGCTGCACACCTGCACCTGTAGCATTGCTAGGTTGAATTCTATTCTTTCTCTGCAGAGGATGTTGACTTTACTGCCATCCCAACTGGGGCTGTCCTAGGGGATTCCCCACCAAGGTACCAAACTGTCAGTTTCGCCCCAAACAGCACGACATTTGAAATCTGTGTGAACATCATACAAGACCAACTGGCGTGCGAGGAAGAGAAGATGTTTCAGATCGAGCTCTTAAGCCCTGATGCCTGTGGTGGGCTGAACTCCACTAATCTGCTAGTGTCCATAGAAGATTCTACATGTGAGTGAATTCACATTTGAATTATGCTCCTAATATCAGACTGCAAATGTGTATGTCTTGGCTAAGTAAGTATGGATGTTGGTGTTTGTTTATTTGTTACAATGTATTAAAGTGCACAACATTTGAATGAACTTTGTTATGGTCGGCTGTTCTTCTTCCTGTTCAGATATCCGCGTAAAATTTAGATGGACAGAGGCTACTGTTAAAGAAAATGAAAATCGTGTAACAGTTGTTGTTGTTCGTGAGGCTAGCGGGGCTCGCAACATCAAAGAGTTTAAACTCAGAATTCATGAGGATCCAACCAGTGGTGGTTGCCTAAGCAACAGTAAGTGCTTTGCTACCTTTAATATTATTGCTGTGCCTATATTACAGCTAGTATAATATTGTAGTTAGTATTTTGTACGTATGTATTGTAAATGATGGTGTGTTGAGCATGGGACATTCTGTTTCTGTTCCATTTTTACTGAACAATTGACCATTCTATTTATGGAGCATTCTGCCCTCCATATAATAGAAATGGCTGTTAGACTCTATGTAATGTTACTATCATTTTGTAAAAACAAAAAATTTATATTATTATTGTCACATGCTCTAACTATTTTAATATTATCATGCTGATGGCTTAGAGTATCAGTGTATTGCATACGTACATACTTGTTGCCACTGGGCTCCTTATGTCCTTCCTAACACAGGTAGCATTGTCACCTACGGCTGTCAGGACTTTGACTGTACAAGATACGGACTCACTTTTGATGCTTTTCTGCTGAAAAGTGTTGATTTGTCGTTATTGCCAAATGACGCCAAAGTCAATGGACACAGGGTGTGCTCTGTAGTGATGGAGGGGGCTAGCCAGTGCAAGTTTGACTTTGCTGATGGGAACAAGATGAAACTGGTTGTGGAGGATGATGAATGTAAGAAGATGCGATCTATGTACAAAGTTGCAGATTTTCTCTTACGTATATTTCACCTTACATAGTGGATAACAGAATTTCTTGAGCATAAACTAAGCAGTTACTTCAATAATGGATAGGACATTTTGGTTTGTGGATCTTCTTCCTCTGTTACAAAACTTAGAGTTTGACTCTAATGAATGGGGTCACTCTCTGCTAAGTTTTATAGAAGCTGAAGAAGACCCATGGTTCAAAACGTCCTGTCCTTTATTGGAAGTGACTGTTGTGCGTATGCTCAAGAATTTTCATTACGCATTACACCTTAGCACAGCGATGACTCCCTATCATACCTTTCACATAGTCTTATGCTAACCCTATGCAGCGGTAGTCTCGTTCCCAGCCCCTCCCTTCCCTCACGAGTGCAGCAAGCCTCTGGGCATTTAAGTGGGATGGCCTAGCAGGCCAGAATAGGTTCATTGTACTTGCTATCTGTAGTGCAACTTCACTGAGTCCTGGCACTTTGTCACATTCAATTAGTTACCATCCGTGTGGTGTAGCCAGCGTGATCCTGTCACTGTTATCAGTATGACGTCACTAAAGTCATGTCACTGTTATCACTGTGATGTCACTATAGCCATGTTACTGTCATCCTAACACTGTTATCATTGTGACGTCGCTATAATCATATCACTGTTGTCCTGTCACTGTTAGCATCATGGCAAAACTGTAGTCATGTCACTATATGCATGTCATTGAGTCCTGTCACTCTGTTGACGTCACTGTGGGCTGTCACTGTTACACTCACTGCCACCTTTCTCCCATGGCCCACATGCGTGCTGCCTGTGCAGACATCACTGTCAGTTTCAACGCCAGCAGTATTGAGGTCCACGAGGATGACGGCGAAGTGCGGCTGCTCCTGGAGTCAAGTGTGGCAGTGGACAAACCCTACACAGTCACCCTCCGAGCGGACATGTCCCCTCCGGATCCTAATGTTACACATGCTCTGCGTAAGCTTGATTCAAGATACATGATACATCAGCTATTCTGTGCTTGGGACTGTGTTGCTAATGGTTGTCAGTACTGTATTTAGAAAATTCTTCAAGGGGGGGGGGGGGGGGGGGGGGGGAGAGGACAAATCTGAGGCCCCAAGATTTAAGTGGGGGCGACGTTAGAAGTATGGGGGAATTGATGCTATGCTGACATAATTACTGTATGGGGGCGGGGTGGGGGGAGATTATTGCAAACCAACCTAGCTACATAGTTGGCCTATCCATCCATTGTTGTTGTTGTTGTTGTTGTGATTTTTTCAGCTGATGTTGATTTTCAGTCAGGTGACTATAAAGTGACCTTCAAAGCTGGAGAAACAAATGCAATGGCAATTATAAAGCTCATTAATGACGACTTTGTGGAATTAAGTGAAGAATTTATTGTTTCCATTGTGGGACTGCCGGAAAATTTTCATGTCATTGCCGGCCAAAGTCTTTTTGTTAACATCATTGATGATGAAAGTGAGTTTTTTGTCAGATTGCGTTTCATGACTTAGTGTATTTCACCTCCATACAAAAGTGTGACTCTCTTGTTCTGTGTGGCATTTCTTTCAGGCCGCGATGGTCGTGTGAGGTTGGTTGGTGGCACTATCGGGTCAGAGGGCCATGTTGAGGTGCTCGTCGGACTGGCCTGGGGCAGAGTGTGTGATGATATGTGGGACATCTTGGAAGGCAATGTTGTTTGCAGACAACTTGGCTACCAGCGAGCAGAACAGGTGTACCACCTGTCAAAGTTTGGTACTGAGAATCCGACTGGGATGTGGTTGGACGGTCTGCAGTGTACTGGGAGTGAAGAGACTCTACTTGAGTGTGCTGGTAACCCACTTGGGGTCCATGATTGCGATGTTATAAGGGAAGTTGCAGGAGTGAGGTGTACCAATGAGGAGGCAGGTGTGTGTGTGTGTGTGTGTGTGTTCTGTAATTGATGGAAGATATGTTTGTGTGTGTGGTTGCGTACCATTTGCCTTTGTTTGTCACTTTCCACATACGTAGCTATGATTCCTTCAGGATCCATTCGATTAGTTGACGGTGCCAACAGAAGCGAAGGGCGTGTGGAAGTGTTCTTAAACGGTCAATGGGGCACCATCTGTGATGATCTCTGGAGCCTGAACAATGCCCATGTGGCCTGTAGGCAGCTCGGCTTCTCTTCTGCTCTAGCAGCCTTTAGCGGTGGCCAATTTCTGCGAGGCGAAGGGAGTATATGGTTGGATAATGTGAACTGCACGGGACGAGAGGAGTCCTTGCTACAGTGCTCCCACAGTAATATTGGAGTGAACAATTGTGGACATGGAGAAGACGCTGGTGTGACGTGTAACCAAACAGGTAAGTGCAGACAATGTTTGAGTGCAAGTTATTCATGTGTATACGTAAATCTATGTATGGCGTGTGTGTACATGCTCAAACAGTGCTATATACTGTACATATTCTTAAAGGATGTGTGTACTTCTAATTGCACCGTCTTGCATAGCCTGACTGCCATTTTGTGGGCTCTATAAAATGGTGGTCTGACTATGCCAGACTGGCTTGTACAAGTGATTCCCTGCTTCAGTTTGTCTCACGTAGCCAGCCCCTTTCCCCGCTTCCGCTACTGCACAACGGGCTACGCTATAGCGTAAGTGGAGGAATGCAGCTGGCTACACAAGACTATGTTCCAAAAGGTATAGGTATGTCTATAATCTACATTCAGTATGTATGACTGTAGTAAATGGAGACTCCTTAATTGTGACAGGCTAGATCACGCAGTAATTGACACTTCTAGCAATTGTCACAGAGATGTGCGTGATTAGTGATGTCTGAGGTAAGCCATGTCTTCATATGGAGAGAGCAAAGGTTGAGGACTACAAAGTGTAGAGAAGGTACAGTGCTTGCTGTGTGCAGTGAGAGGATAAAACATTGATCGACGGGGACTCAGATCCTCTTTTGTTAGCTGATGGACTGATCAACAGCTGTCAATCTAGTATCTCACGCAGTCAGCTGTCTAAGGCCTCCACAATTGAAATGTCCTATCTTGTACAGCAGGAGCGCATGTGTACAGTAATTATCACCTACTGACATTACTGTGTCCTGTCCTTTACCAAATTAACAGATTGTGTGACAAAGGACTGTATGAATGGTGGAACACAGGACCTCTCTACTTGTGACTGTGTCTGTCCTCCAGAGTACACTGGAGAGTTGTGTGAAAGTGAGTCTTGTCATGCAAACACACATGCAGTTACATTAGCTTGCAGTCCACAATGTTGAAAGAGTACACATTAACTTGAGGTGTATTGAATAGTTTGTGTCGCACAAAAGTCATGCTTATTCTGACCATTCTGATCTAAGCATGCTGATATATTGTTTGTCCTCTATCAAATCAACAGCCTGTGTGCCAAAGAACTGTATGAATGGTGGAACACAGGACCCCTCTACTTGTGACTGTGTCTGTCCTCCAGAGTACACTGGAGAGCTGTGTGAAAGTGAGATGTTGTCTTACACACACACACGCACACACACACACGCACACACACACACACACACACACGCACACACACACACATCTACATGGAGTGTATCAGAGACCGTCGTACGTACATCAACATTGCCAATATCTTTACCACTCACTGCTTATTGTTGGCAGGAATTAGTTTTCTTAGTCCATCAATGTCCATTGCATACAGTACATGTCATCTCCCATCATCTGACACACTTCTGCTAGGCTGTGTGACAAAGAACTGTATGAATGGTGGAACACAGGACCCCTCTACTTGTGACTGTGTCTGTCTTCAACAGTACATTGGAGGGTTGTGTGAAAGTAAGTATTGCCAAATGCATAGCTCTGCAGCACATTTACCTGGCTTCTATCTCCCATCTCAAAAGGGTGTTCATTAGAGATACGTACATTAAAACAGTTTGTGTCACACTGTAAAGCATACACTTTTTCTGACCATTCTGATCTCAGCATGTTGATATTATTTGTTCTTTATCAAATCAACAGACTGTGTGCCAAAAAACTGTATGAATGGTGGAACACAGGACCCCTCTACTTGTGACTGTGTCTGTCCTCCAAAGTACACTGGAGAGTTGTGTGAAAGTGAGTCTTGTCAAACACGCACATGCGCACACAGACTCATGAACATGGAGTGTATGAGAGAGTGCTGTACACCAACATTAATTATCAATGTCTTTGCTGCTATTAGATTACAGGATGATTGCTGCATAGAATCGATTGAGAAGGAAAGACTCTAAGTACCGGTGGTTGCCAGCAGGTCATCTTAGCTCAGTGGCTAAAGCACTGGCAGCTAAAGCCAGAGTCCTGGGTTTGATTCCTGTGGTGCCACTTTCTTTCCAGACCTATGTTGTTTCAAAGGTCTATGGACAGTAATGACGCCGATTGTATCTTGATACAACACGTTCCCTTAAGGTCTTCAGATGTAGCCCCTTCCATTGGTCCCGTCTGCGATTATGCTTAGATTTCTTTCCTTCCCAATCCTTGCTAGTCACTGTGTGGGTTTAGTCCATTAAATGTCACTTGCGAGCAGCACATGTCATCTTCCATCTTCTGCCATGCTCTGCTAGGCTGTGTGCCAAAGAACTGTATGAATGGTGGAACACAGGACCCCTCTACTTGTGACTGTGTCTGTCCTCCAGAGTACACTGGAGAGTTGTGTGAAAGTGAGCTGTCGGACACATACAGTAGCTCTATGCTACACAGCTGCTATCCACAATATTGGAAGAGTGTCCATTGAACACACTTTAAACAGTTTGTGCCAAGTTATCTTGTACAGCAGGAGCGCATGTGTACAGTAATTATCACCTACTGACATTACTGTGTTCTGTCCTCTACCAAATTAACAGGCTGTGTCTCAAAGAAGTGTATGAATGGTGGAACACAGGACCCCTCTACTTGTGACTGTGTCTGTCCTCCAGAGTACACTGGAGAGTTGTGTGAAAGTGAGTCTTGTCAAACACGCAGCTCTACACTATGCAAGTGCCGTCCACAATTTTGGAAGAGTGTCGGATCCGTTAAGCACACATCAAACATCTTGTGCCAAACTGTCCAACAAAGTAGTGCTAATTATCACCTACTGACATCACTGCGTCCTGTCCTCTATCAAATGAACAGCCTGTGTGACAAAGAACTGTATGAATGGTGGAACACAGGACCCCTCTACTTGCAACTGCACTTGTCCTCCAGACTACACTGGAAATTTGTGTGAAAGTGAGTCTTGTCATTACATGCATGTGCGTGCACACACATATACACACAAACACACACACACACACACACACACACACACACACACACACACACACACACACACACACACACACACACACACACACACACACACACACACACACACCAGCATTGCCAACATCTTTGCCACTCGTTGCTTATTCTCCCTTTGTTAAACTAGTAGAAGTCAGTTTTAGTCCATTGAATGAATGTCAGCTACATACAGCACATGTCATTTCCCTTCTCTCTTCACACGTCAACAGTTTGTGTGCCAAAGAACTGTATGAATGGTGGAACACAGGACCCCTCTACTTGTGACTGTGTCTGTCCTCCAGAGTACACTGGAGAGTTGTGTGAAAGTGAGTATTGTCATTACATGCACGTGCACACACACACACACACATGCACAGACACATCTACATGGAGTGTATCGGAGAGTGTCATACACACATCAACATTACCTACATTTACCAATCACTGCTTATTGTTAAACTGACAGGAAATAGGTTTTAGTCCATCATTGTCAATTGCATTCAGTACATGCTATCTTCCACCTTTCACAGTTCTGCTAGGTTGTGTACCAAAGAACTGTATGAATGGTGGAACACAGGACCCCTCTACTTGTGACTGTGTCTGTCCTCCAGAGTACACTGGGGAGTTGTGTGAAAGTGAGTATTGCCAAATGCACAGCTCTGCAGTACATTTTCCTGGCTTCCATCTCCCATCTCAAAGGTGTGTTCATTAGATACTGTATCCGCTCCAAAAATTCATCATTCTAATTTTCGTCAGGAGAAAAAGATATGCTCAAATGTACTCTAATCGTGATGAATTTCCTGTCTCTCTAGTTTCTGTCATTGACCTCTAATTTTTGTCATGAACAGGAAGCGTTCTAAATATTCGTTGAAAATGCCTGCAATATGGCTGCGACGGCCAAGGAACAAAGCCAACAGTGCTCGCTGTTATCTTTGTCCTTCTGGTATTGTTTCGTTCGTCGTTTTAACCAACAATCGAATTCGTCCCCGATTGCCGGAGACCAGATGTCCCTGTACACGTGGTAGCCTTGCACTGCTGTTTGCACGGTCAACGTGAAAGCGGCCATTTCAGCAAGGAATGCTGAAAAGCTCTCTGATGTTTCGTCTTCGCTTTAATGCTTCGTCCAAAACTCTAAATATTTGTCACATTCGACGGTCTTCTCCATTCCAGCTCTAATTGTCTCAAAAGATAAAATTTTCGCTGCACTAGGGGTGACGAATTAAAATTTTTTGAGCGGATACGGTATGTGCATTAAAACAGTTTGTGTCACACTGTACAGCACACACTTATTCTGACTATTCTGATCTAAGCATGTTGATAATATTTGTACTCATCAACGTCTTTACTACTACCAGCTTCAGATTACAGGAAGATTGCTGCGTAGAATTAATCAAGAATGAAATATTTCTAAGTGCTGTTGGTTGCCGGCGGGGCATCGTAGCTCAATGGCTAGAGCACTGGTGGCTAAAGCCAGATGTCCTAGGTTCAATTCCTGGCCTCGCCACTTTCTTTCCAACCCTATGTCGTTTCAACGTTCTACAGACAGTAATGACGTCGATTGTATCTTAATACAACACGTTGCCTTAAGGTCTTCTGATGTAACGCCTCCCTTTTGGCCTGTCTGTGATAATGCTTAGAATTCTTTCCATCTCAATCTTTGCTAGTCACTGTTTGGGTTTAGTCCATCGAATATCACTTGTATATGTCACATGTCATCTTCCATCTTCTGCCATGCTCTGCTAGGCTGTGTGCCAAAGAACTGTATGAATGATGGAGCACAGGACCCCTCTACTTGTAACTGCACTTGTCCTCCAGAGTACACTGGAGAGTTGTGTGAAAGTGAGTTTCTCAATGTGTCTAGTCTCCCACCACAGTAATACACAGGTGGAGCTAGCAATCCACCAAGTAGAGTTTGTGGCAGGCTCCACTGCTGTATTGTGTCTTGTAACTTGTGCTTCATATGTTACGTATGTGCATATTGACAGGCGAGAAGTGCGAACTGGTCTGTCAGAATGGAGGGACACTGGAGAAGTCATGCAGCTGCTCCTGTCTTCCAAAGTACACTGGTAAAGAGTGTGAAAGTGAGTTACTACATCTGCACCGACCCCACAAGAGACACATGAAATGATCTGAAAGACAGCGTTTGGAACTACACATGGTAAGGAAAGAGGGGAGAAGGGAAAAATGGCAGTGAACCGGACCAGCACTGGCAACCTCCAGATCTTTAGTCGGCCCTTATACACCAATGTGGGTGGGCTCTAGCCAAGAGCCTCCTTTGAAATATATAAGGAGGGAATGAATCAGTGGCTGTTGGCGGTGACCAGTGACCTGGCTGCTAAAGGGTCGGCTAAAGATCTAGAGGTTGCCGGTGCTGGTCTGGTTCACTGCCATTTTCCCTTCCCCCCTCTTTCCTTACCATGCGCAGTTCTGAATGCTGTCTTTCATTCATGTCACCATGGTACATAGACCATCTTAATTATGAAATGATCTGTGTCATATCTAACTACATGTATGGAGTCACATGTTCCCTTCCTCTCCTCTCTCTCCTTCACCTCCTTCTTCCTCTCTCCCTCTCCCCTCCTACTTGTCTTCCCTCTCTCTCCTGTCCTTCCTCTGTACCCTCCTCCTTTCTCTCCCTACCCCTTCCTCCTCCCCATCCCGTCCCTCCTCTCCCCCTTCCCCTCTCTCCTCCACCACCCTCCAACCCTCACTCTAGATCTGTCAAATGGTCCGTGTCCACCAAAATGCTCCAAAACTGTATGCAAAGGAAAAAGTCGTATCTGTGTCATGTGAGGAACAGCACACTCTCCAAACACTATCTCTCCCACAAAGGCAGCCGATTGCACTCACTCTGCTTAGACATGCATAGGCCGTGTTGTATAGTCACTGTATAGTACTTCAGTACTCTACGGCCAGAGATAGTAGCAGGAAATGCTCTGAAAAGATGCACATACATTGGAACCTGTCTAAGATGGTTGCTGTGTAATGCAGCCACCTTTCTAAAACAGCCAGCCTCCCTGGACCCAAACAGCACAGACACAGTACTAGAGCATTGCAATCTACCTCTGTAATGCAGCCACCTCTCTATAAAGGCCAATTGTAAACTGGCCCACAGGTGGCTGGTTTCAATTTATTGTACGATTTAATTATATGCAAACCTATCCACTTGTGTGTATGTCTGTCTGTCTGTCTGTCTTCCCCCAGTCCCAATGCTGATTCCTGTGGTAACCCATGTGGGGCTGTAACCTCGTGCAAGGCATGTTACTTCTCCAAAGATGACAAGCCACTCCCAGATGGCTGTGAGACAAAGCTTAGAAAATGTCCGGAGAATTGTGAAGCAAATTTGCAGAACTGCTTGTCAAAATGGGGGCAGTGCCTCAAGACTAAGTTTATACGTCTCTATGGAAAGGTATGCTTGGATGTTTGTTTGTTAGTGCATGCATTATGTGAGTTACAGCCTGCGGTTTGACTGTGTGTGCTGTATTGTATCATGCAACAATTAATACACAGTACACATACACACACCACATGTGTGTGCCTTTTATAGCTATTGTGCATGTGCATACAATATTATCCATGTGTGTGTGTGTGTGTGTGGTTGTCAGTGTGTGTGTGTGTGTGTGTGTGTGTGTGTGTGTGTGTGTGTGTGTGTGTGTAAGCCTCCCCTCTGCCCTTCTGCACAGACTAAAGGATCTTTGAAGAAGAACCGCTTCTTCAAATGTTTCACTCCTTGTAGTGAACAGTAACATTTCACACAATGTCTTTCACTTAATTTGGATTATACGTACTAATTGCTTTGAATGCTAACATTACAGTTTACAGTTAATTTGTGGTAGAGCATTAAGGTCAGCACTTTAATTAATGGATTAAATTTCTTGTAATCATGTTATATTGCACGTACTCATACAATGTGAATGAGCAATTATTCACACCGAACAATAGATACAAATTTTCACTGGGCATTACACTTCCTGAGGATATGACAGTAATTATATACTAGTAGACACATATGCGCATATATGAATACACACATACACATACGTACATAATACACATACACACGTACATATAGACATAAACTGAGTGTTAACAGCAATGTCACTACTTTGGCTGTTTCTTCTGTCCCCCAAAGACACTTGCCTACACCTGTGAAGAGTAATACACAAGTAGCACACAAAGCATGCACAGAAGTATGAAAATAGTCTAGTATTGAGTCAGTAGGTCATTGCTAGTGCATGAGTGCAAGAAGAGTAAGGAAGGTCACAGTATGATTCACCAATGATTATACAGGGGAACCTGTCTAATCTGGTCACTGAGCAAGACAGCCGGCCACCTTTCTCTAAAACAGTCAACCTCCCTGGCCCTATATATCACTAACAGAGCACTAACACATGCTGTCCAACTCTGTAACACTCATGCTAGTTTTTTTCACTTTCACCCTGAGGAAGACCAGAGCATCTGGTCAAAACACCAGCAAGGTTTCAAGTTGTGTTGGATCAAGCTGGTATTTGGAGAACTAACCCCTTTCTAACATTGGAATGAGGATGGACTTGGCTACAAAATTAAAATCAAAATATAATTGTACAAAAGAGGCTCTCACTCTTGCTTGCTGCCAACTGTCTTTCCACTCCCTTGCCACAGGGAAAGTAGCACACTCTCATCAAAGATGTTGGCAGCGGATTTGGCTGAAGGACACTTCTCCTTCCCTTCAGTATGAGACGGGAGGGAGGGGGTGGGGGGCAGGGAGGGGATGAATAGAGAGTACCACATCTGAAAGGGAGGGAAGATGAAGCAGCACTGCAATGATGCCAGCGAGATATGACACACGTACTACATTAAGTAATGGTTGTGTGTGACATAGTACTATATAGTATGTTCATAGGTTTATAGTGTTGTATGGTAAACTACAATGTCAGGTATAGTGGCATACAGTATACAGGTAGAATTAAATTTACATTTGCTCAAGCCCCCCAGGCACTTACAAAGATCCAATTTGGAGTTTCAGCCACCATGTCAACAATCCTGGCACTGAAGGTGTTTGTGGTGTGTGACAATTTTCATGTGTGTACGTACAGTAAGTGTTTACTTACATGTATGTCTATGTGTGTCTACGTGTGCGTATGTGCCATAGATTAATGACTTTCTGTACTATGTGCATATGTTCTAACTCCTCTAAGGTGCTGTTGGAAGGTGATGAAGGTGTGAAGGACAACGGGTTGAACATGTTACGGACAGTAGTTCTGGGTAATTACATACACACATATGTACACACACACACACATCACTATAGCTACGTGTACAGGACTGAAACTCATCCAATTCACATAGCTACAGTTCATCCACATTCAACACGTGAATCAAATGTGCCCCAAGTGTGCACACTACATAGACTCTTATTGTAATTCATAGCGGGTGTCAGTATTCACTCCCTCTTATTTAACAGAACAACCCTGGCAACACTTACAGTGTCATGACTGAGGCAGAGGTAGACGTCCTTTGTGGGTCCTCAGCTGGTACTGATGATGTGAACTGATTGACAGAAACACACTCTTATTGTTTGTTTGCCCCTCAATACTCATTTATATGTGAAGGTGTGTGTGTGTGTGTGTGTGTGTGTGTGTGTGTGTGTAGTCTCGCATAGCCAGACCGCCATTTTGGTCACGCGCAGACTCCACCCTCCCAAAAGACGTCTGTGTCTGTCTGTGTGTGTCTGTGTGTGGTCAGTGTTCTAATGAAATATATTTTACCAACAATCACATGTGATTGTTTTGATAAGAGAGGCTCTTATAGGCGACAATTACTTACCTACCCACAATTGTGGTTGTAAAGGTCAAGGAAGTGTGCCAATTACAATGCACACTTTTTCCTTTGATGTTAACCACAATCATCCACAACAATGAAATATATTTTACCCGCAGACGAAACCATTGTGCAGTGAAGTGGATCTAATGGTGATTGATTGTCTTATTTCACCTGGGGAAGCCATTAGCTCACAGGAGCTATTTATTATAAACGGCACCCAGAAGACTCACAGAAAGGGAAGGGAGAAGGATGGAGAGAAGCTTTTCTCCTGCTTTGTAGCCTGCGTTCCTGTCTGTCGTCCTGCTGGCTTCGCCTGTTGCAGGACGGGGAGTGACATATCAACTAGTTGACGGGACAGTTGGGCGGGAGGGCCGCGTGGAACGATACAACCCAATGACGCGAAAGAACGAGACTATTTGTGACAACTTCTGGGACTTAAGCGCCGCAGACGTCTTTTGCTCATCGCAGGGGCTAGGATTTGCCGTGCAGGCGCAGGTCGGTCCTCGTTACGGCGCAGGAACGGGGGCAATTTGGGGCGCTCCGCAGTGCAGCGGTGACGGAAGAGAAAGAAGCCTGGATGATTGCGCGTTGAATAGAGCTACTCGTTGCGCACACTGGCAAGACGCCGGGGTTGTCTGCTCCGGACCTTTAGAAAGTGAGTGCATGTGTACTGTCCATTGAGGTTCTGTACACTTAAAATTAATGAATAATACAGCTCGAGGCTGCATGACGATTAGCAAACCATGCTCATATTCATCTACCGGTATTCACATTTTCACCTTAATCTCTTAACTTCAATTAGCGTTCGCTATCAGTGTCTCATGTTATTGGATATTATCAATCTTCATTACTGGTGCCATGGCCGGTTATGTAGCTATGCTACATATCCGGCCATGGTGCCAAACTTGTACAGAGGTCCAGCACATTGTCTATGGGATTCTGTCTACTGTACAATGATGTGTGCATGTTGATCTGGCTGCTGTACGTAGACATGGATGGCATATTCATAGTGTACTGTATATTTACTCACCTTTCATTACATCATGTGCCACAAGTTGAACAAACTGTATCTAGCTCCATCTCTCCTTTGAATCGCAGCTGGTTCTTCTAAAATTGGCTTTGTACGCATCCACTCAAATGGAAGGAGCAGCAGATATGACGGTCTGCCACAGATCGCTCTGTCTGGTGGGTTTGCCTTCTTCTGTTATGGATCACTGGACCAGTCCTCAGCTGAAGTCACTTGCCGCTCTGCCGGGTACCAACGTGCGGTTCAGTACCAAAGGGTGAAAATTACCGGGGATGCTGTAGCTGTTGACTTCGGAAATTTGATTACACGAGCAAACTGCTCAGGAGATGAGGTAAACCTCAAGAGCTGTTCTCTTACCATTGGCCAGGGGCAGTGCAAAGACAATGCTCTCCAGCACATTGAGTGTGAAGAAGCTGCTGAAACAGTGCCTTCATTAGGTGAGGAGAAGTCATGCATGCTCAAAGTGTATAGTTGCACTGCTGTATTAGCAAGGTGACATCATGGATTGTAGAGGGGCACATTAGAGGGTGTGAATCCTGAGAAGATGTATACCAGCTGACTGTATATATATCTCATTATAGTCAATTTGTAAAATACATGGTCTCACTATAGCTGTTGGTACTCTGTCTTCAAATTCACAGCCTCCAGTAGCGATTCTGTAAGGCTGCAAAGTGGCTCTGTGGCACGAGAGGGAAGAGTTGAAGTGAGACGCAATGGGACTTGGCAGTCTGTCTGTGCTTACGAGTGGCAATGGATAGCAAGCAACCAAGTGTGCAGCACACTGAACAAGGGCTATGCTATCTCATGGTACACAGGCTCTCTGTACAGAGGGGGTGTGTCCCTCAGGATTTCCCCACCCCTGCTCTGCACTTCAAATGCTCGCAGCCTAGGTGATTGCTTGGAGCTCATCCCCCATCCCCTGCCAGCTGCACTGCTGAGAGCGATGAGGTTGGTGTGGTGTGTTCTGGAAGTGGAGTAGGTGAGTGTACATGCATGAAGCTAGGGCTATTTGAGGTAAATTTGTAAGGCAGGACTTCTTGTGGTAGCATGCAGCTTCACACCATGTCGTGATCAGTGAAGGCAGGGGGAAGTGCATAGTGGTGTGGAAGGGATGTTATATATTAGTGGTGAAACGTGTACTGTAGCATAATTATAGTGCCTTGAAAGTACATTAAGGAATGGGGTACTTGATTAAAATAATAAATTAAGCCATTTTGATAATTAAAAGTGTGGAAGCAGCCAGATGCAATCTGAGAACGAAACTACACATTGCCAGATGGCCATTTTGCATAGACCTCGTCGATTCTGCCTACCTCTGTGTGGCTGCACAAGCCTAATTAAGGGAAGCTTGTTGCTACGAGCAGGTGGCAGTATGCATGCAAAAAGACCATCCTAGATAGCTTGTGTGTATATGCAATGTGGAAAAATACTCAGATTGAAGTGTGTCTGTGGGACTGTCCTAGACTGCATGCTGACCTGCGTTGCCCTGCAATGAACACTGCACTAAGGACACAGTAGACATAAACTATGTAGCACTACACTGATGATGACAAGGCATAGCTTGTCTGTGGGTCTCACAGATCTATTATATTTGATATCATTAATAAATTGTCTGTGGTTTTTGAGATAAAGTAATTTTAAATGCAGTACAGTGACCTGTGTGCACTTGTGTCTGTTATTTGATCACACAGATCCATCTCAGCCAAACATCCTTAGACTTTCTGATGGTACCTCACTGTACAATGGAGTAGTTGAGTGGAGGCAGACTGGTGGTGGTGGTTGGGTTCCATTTGCCTATACGGCATGGAGCGATGCCCTCTCCAAGGTTGCTTGTCATGTTCTCGGCTTTACCAATGTCTCTGGTGCCCACTACTCTGTCCGAAGGCAGCGCTTATCTCCTTCAACATGTATCTCCAGTTTGAATTGCTCTGGTAGTGAGGGGACAATTGCTGAGTGCACTGGACTGGGAGTTAACTCTCACTGTACAGCTGAAGTGGCCCTAGCAGGGATCCAGTGTGCAGGGCCGCTGGAGGCATTCACTGTGGCCACTCCACCACCTCCTACCAGCCCGTCAACACCTCCTACCATAAAAGGTATGTTTCAGTAGTAAGTAAAACGTAGTTTTGTGCTGCATTCCAAGTAGCTGATAGCTTTCCTTTAAACTGAGGATGCCTTGAGCTATTGATTTGAGCCTATGATTTGAGCTGTACACTAGCTGGTAAACACGGTAATACCTTCATACTTGTGCATGTATAGGTATATAGATTACAGATGTTCCCAAACACAGACCGCATGCATACTAGCAAATCAGTACAATACTAGACACTCACAGGGTGGCATCTTCTACTTAAAGTGGAGACTATTTCGGCTGTGGTTAGAAACTCCATGAAATCATACATAATGGAGGCTAGAGGTTGTCTGGTTCGAGACTACTGTATGGCTTCGGCGCTGCCTTATGGCTAATGAAATACATGACCACGTAATACTTTTAACATGGTGTAGGTGTAGCAATATGTATTTGTGCATGGAAGTGCATGACAGTGGCCAACGTCAGTGCAAACAAGATCAGCACTATACCCAGGCAGTGTCACCCAGCTGCAATCACCCAAATGGTGATGGTGGCCTGTATTGTCCACTCGCGGCGATGTGATGCGGAGCGAGCGCAGTCGAAGGCCATGCTTGCTCGTAATTTATTACTTTGTAATTGTGTCCCAAAGCACTGTTAGCACTGCTGCACTGTTTGATCTTGTACATCTCTTTCTACAGGTCCACCTGTCCTTGAATGTCCTGTAGACTCACCTATAACTGTTACTCCTGATGTATTTGTCACTGTGGAAATGTCTATAGGATGTGACCTTTGTTTTGAAGTTGGACAAACGATCAACATTCTTGACATCATATGTAACCCTAATCCAGGAGGGATGATGGTTCGTAGTCCAGTTGACTGTGTCATGACCACTCCTAATGGGACAGATGTGACCACTGTCATTGATCCCACTTTTAACTTCCTTGTTACAACTATCGGAGGTAGCGTTACTGCGTCAATATCAGAAGCTAACAATCCTGAATCATTTCCAGGTGGCATTGAAGTGTTGGGCACTTGGACGTGTCAGTGCAGCAATAGCGTTGGACGTGCTATAGCGACCAGCACATTGGCCCCTTGCCGTGAGTCATACAATTGGCCATGTTTGTATGGACTGTGTATGGAGTGTGTGTAGACTGTGTGTACTCTTTAAATACATTCATTTATATTCACTGTCTGTGACATACCTGGCATTCTCTGCTGTCTGATGCATAGTGATGGTCTGTCATATGGGGATCTTCCCTTCTGTGATACTTTTGAGCACTGGCAGTTTTGTTAACCTACTCTAGTGTGGCTTCACCGAACTGTACGTGGACTCTTGTACAGTGGAATCTGTCAAAGATAGTCACTGTGTTAGGCATGCAGCCACCTCTCTCAAACAGCCAGCCTCCCCAGCCCCAATTAGCACTTAAACATTGCAATCCACCTCTGTAGAGCAGCCGCCTCTCTAAATAGGTCAGTTAGAACTGGCCCACAGGTGGCTGTCTTAGACAGGTTTCACTGTACTGCCATTGTATGGTTTCGTCAAAGAATATTTTAACTGATGGAGTTGCTTGAGAGCTGTTACATAGTGAAGGAAAGTTGACATCAGTGTAATAATTTATTGAAGTTAATTAGTCCTGCTTATTGATCAGACCGATGAAGTGTTGAATGCCACAGTTTCACCAATAACCATATTAAAATGACTCTACCAAATAGTTGTCCAATGTCTCAAACTGTCTTTTGAAAGAGAAAATAGCAGTAAGCCTCCATGAGCACTTGTGATACTTTCTCCAAGCATCCCTATTCTCCCGGCCAAGATACAATCATATTATTATAATGGAGCTATCTCAATGTTTTGTCCGCACCGCGCACACGCACACACGCAAACGTGCATAGACATAGAGTGTCCATCAACATTATCAACATTTTACCACTCATGTCTTATTGTTAAACTGACAGGATAGGTATTTAGTTCATCAATGTCAATTGCATTCAGTACATGTCAACTCCTTCACACTTCTGCTAGGCTGTGTGCCAAAGAACTGTATGAATGGTGGAACACAGGACCCCTGTACTTGTGACTGTGTCTGTCCTCCAGAGTACACTGGAGAGTTGTGTGAAAGTGAGTTTTCTATATGTATCTAGTCTCCTGCCACAGTAATACACAGGTGGTGCTAGCAATCCACCAAGTAGAGTTTGTGGCAGGTCCCACTGCTGTATTGTGTCTTGGAACTTGTGCTTCATATGTCACGTTGTTGTGTCATTGTGCATACTGACAGGTGAGAAGTGCGAACTGGTCTGTCAGAATGGAGGGACACTAGAGAAGTCATCATGCAACTGCACATGTCCTCCAAAGTACACTGGTAAAGAGTGTGAAAGTGAGTTACTACAACTGCACCAACCCAATCTGCTCACAAGAGACACATGAAATGATCTGAAAGACAATGTTCTGAACTACAAGAAAAGAAAAGAAGGGGAAGGGGAAAAATGGCAGTGAACCATACCAGCACGGCAACCTCCACATCTTTAGCCGGCCCTTATACACCAATGTGGGCGGGCTCTAGCCAAGAGTCTCCTTTGAAATATATAAGGAGTGAATGAATCAGTGGCTGTTGGCGATGACCAGTGACCCGGCTGCTAAAGGGTCGGCTAAAGATCTAGAGGTTGTCAGTGCTGGTCTGGTTCACTGCCATTTTCCCTTCCCCCCTCTTTCCTTACCATGCGCAGTTCTGAATGCTGCCGTTCATTCATGTCACCATGGTACATAGACCATCTTAATTATGAAATGATCTGTGTCATCTCTAACTACATGTATGGAGTCACATGTTCCCCTCCTCTCCTCTCTCTCCTTCACCTCCTTCTTCCTCTCTCCCTCTCCCCTCCTACTTGTCTTCCCTCTCTCTCCTGTTCTTCCTCTGTACCCTCCTCCTTTCTCTCCCTACCCCTCCCTCCTCCCCATCCTGTCCCTCCTCTCCCCCTCCCCCTCTCTCCTCCACCACCCTCCAACCCTCACTCTAGATCTGTCAAATGGTCCGTGTCCACCAAAATGCTCCAAAACTGTATGCAAAGGAAAAGGTCGTATCTGTGTCATGTGAGGAACAGCACACTCTCCAAACACTATCTCTCCCACAAAGGCAGCCGATTGCACTCACTCTGCTTAGACATGCATAGACCGTGTTGTATAGTCACTGTATAGTACTTCAGTACTCTACGGCCAGAGATAGTAGCAGGAAATGCTCTGAAAAGATGCACATACATTGGAAACTGTCTAAGATGGTCACTGTGTAATGCAGCCACCTTTCTAAAACAGCCAGCCTCCCTGGACCCAAACAGCACAGACACAGTACTAGAGCATTGCAATCTACCTCTGTAATACGGCCACCTCTCTATAAAGGCCAATTGTAACTGGCCCACAGGTGGCTGGTTTCACTGTATTGTGCAATTTAAATAAATATGCAAACCTATCCACTTGTGTGTATGTCTGTCTGTCTGTCTGTCTTCCCCCAGCCCCAATGCTGATTCCTGTGGTAACCCATGTGGGGCTGTAACCTCGTGCAAGGCGTGCTACTTCTCCAAAGATGACAGGCTACTCCCAGACGGCTGTAAGAAAAAGCTTAGAAAATGTCCGGAGAATTGTGAAGCAAACTTGCAGAACTGCTTGTCAAAATGGGGGCAGTGCCTCAAGACTAAGTTTACATGTCTCTATGGAAAGGTATGCTTGGATGTTTGTTTGTGAGTGTATGCATTATGTGAGTTTATAGCCTGTGGTTTGACTGTGTGTGCTATACTGTATCATGCAACAATACACAGCACACATTCACACACCTTTTATACCTATTCTTCATGTACATACAATATTATCCATGTGTGTGTGTGTGTGTGTGGTTGTCAGTGTGTGTGTGTGTGTGTGTGTGTGTGTGTGTGTGTGTGTGTGTGTGTGTGTGTGTGTGTGTGTGTGTGTGTGTGTGTGAGCCTCCCCTCTGCCCTTCTGCACAGACTAAAGGATCTTTGAAGAAGAACCGCTTCTTCAAATGTTTCCCTCTTTGCAGTGAACAGTAATATTTCACACAATGTCTTTCACTTAATTTGGATTACATAATATATACTAATTTGCTTTGAATGCTAACATTAAAGTTCACAGTTAATTTGTAGTAGAGCATTAAGGTCAGCACTATAATTAATGGATTGATTTTCATGTGAACATGTTATATTGCTGCTATATATGTGCTCATACAAACTGATTGAGCAATCATTCATACCAAATAATTGGGGCGAGCGAAGCGAAGCCCCTCTCATCTGGGTGGTGCGAAAACCGGAAGTTTGGTACGTCGCGGTTGCGCAATAGTTTTTGGTACGTCGCGGTTGCGCAATAGTTTTTGGTACGTCGCGATTGCGCAATAGTTTTTGGTACGTCGCGGTTGCGCAATACTTCACCTTATATGGAACGTTCGCTGCATTGCGCAATAGTTTACCATCTTTGGTACATAAGTAAGGTCTCGTACGCTTGCTTGCTACAGCTGCCTCTGTGACGGGGCACTTTTGTCTCTTGCGCTGGTGCAATTACGCAGTCTCTGGTGCCGGCTTTCAGTGTAATCTTCTGCTGGACAGGTGACTGTCAAGATAGTGAAGTTGAACTGGCCGGTTTAGCCATACAAGGACTGTATGGGCCAGGTGGGAGGTGTGCTGTCGCATTGATAGTTAAGTTCTCTTACTCTTGCTGGCTATATTATGCAATTGGGCAATATTTAGCACACCGAAGCTGCCAGTTCCTGGCTGTTCAGATGTACAGTTGATTTCAGAATGACTGGCCAACATGGCAAATGGCAAATGACGTGATGTTACAGCAAATGGCAATACTGAACAATAGGTGTGATGTAATAGCAAACAGCAAAACTACAAGAGACGTCATGCCCTTTGGCCGTTCTGCCATTTGCCATTTTGGTCAACCATTCTGAAATCAGCTGTAGTCTCCGTCATACCCAGACCCCACCCATCTGCCTGCAGGCAATATTGATATGACAGCATGCGCTACAACTAATTTCTAACTAAATCCTGATTGCAATTGTATGCATGTGTGCATGTATGTTCTTGATAATAATAAAAAAAAACATTGAGGACAAAAACAAAATAAACTTCCCGCTCGCCCCCACAATGCCTTGCATTCGTCTAGTAGATACAAATTTCACTGGGCACATTTCCTGAGGATGCAAATAAGCCCTTGCATCCTTTAATCTCTCCACAAGACCAGAACTGCAACATAAATAATAATCGTAACAAAAGGACATGTATACGACAGTGAATTATACTAGTAGACACAATTATATGAACACACACACACACATATGGACATACATATAATAATTATACAAAACCGTTAACACAAACTTAAAGAGGTATTAATATCCTTCATAGCACATGCACAGGTATATATACACAATATATCATGCTGTGTTCTCGGCTCCATGCATGTATACTGTACATATGTATTGCATGCATTAAGTTGCCATGTATACAGATTGCTCTCTTGAATTAAGTATACGTAGCAAAAGTTATATAGTGTTCACCAGTGTTTAAATTGCCAATTTCTTCACTGAACTGAATATATTAACAACGTGCAATGTCACTACTTTGGCTGTTTCTTCTGTCCCAAAGACACTTGCCTACACCTGTGAAGAGTAATACACAAGTAACGCACATAGCATGCACAGAAGTATGAAAACAGTCTAGTATTGAGTCAGTAGGTCATTGCTAGTGCATGAGTGCAAGAAGAGTGAGGAAGGTCACAGTATGATTTACCAATGATTATACAGTGGAACCTGTCTAAGATGGTCACTGAGCAAGACAGGCACCTCTTCAAAACAGTCAACCTCCCTGGCCCTATATATCACTAACTGAGCACTAACACATGCTGTCCAACTCTGTAATGCTTGTGCTAGTTTTTTCACTTTCACCCTGAGGAAGACCAGAGCATCTGGTCGAAACGCCCAGAAGGTTGCAAGCTGTGTTGGATCAAGCTGGTATTTGGGGAACTAACCCCTTTCTAACATTGAAATGGGGGTGGACTTGGCTAAAAAGTGTATAAAATCAAATCTCACTCTAAAATTGTACAAAATAGGCTCTCACTCCTGCTTGCTGTCAACTGTCTTTCCATTCCCTTGCCACAGGGAAAGTAGCATCCTCTCATCAAGGATGTTGGCAGCGGATTTGGCTAAAGGACACTTATCTTCACTTCAGTATGAGACAGGAAGGAGGGGGTGGGAGGGGGGGGGGGGGCAGGGAGGGGATGAATAGAGAGTACCACATCTGAATAGAAGGGAAGATAAAACAGCACTGAAATGATGCCAGCGAGATATGACACACGTACTACATTAAGTAATGGTTGTGTGTGACATAGTACTATATAGTATGTTCATAGGTTTATAGTGTTGTATGTGCCAGTTACATAGATTGTGTGTGTGTGGGGGGGGGGGGGGGGGAGATATGAAGGATGGGGGCAAGGCAATATACACACACTCTTCATGATATATTATTGTAGGTGTAATACCAATCTGGAAGAGCTGCCCGCCAGTACCAGGTCAGTGACTAGTATGGCCAAGAGTATGTGGTCTTGGACGGGTTGGACCCCAGCACAGAGTACTACATCACTGTGACAGCTGTGACAGTCACACTTGGGAGTGACACCAGTAATGGACTCAGGGTGACAACACTTCTTGACACAGGTGGTGAGTAACACTGTGTGTAAATATGTTCATGTGTGAGTATGTGAGCTGGCATGTGTGTGTCTGTTTGTGCTATGTAAGTCATGTTCTCTCTTGTTCACTTGTAGGAGCTGCTGGAGGCAGATCAATGATTTGGATTGTTGCTGTGATTTTGATAGCACTAGGGATAGTAGCCATTTTTGTATTGGCTGTGGGCATTAGGTGAGTGTGATGTCATGTGATGTCATGTCTTGCATCATTTTAATGTACCTTAGGGTACTGTTATTAGTGGGTGGTCATTTAGATCATTTTAGCAGATTTAATAAATTTGCTTCAATTTGTACTCAGCAGGTTTTTGTTCAAATGTCAAACTTGCTAACATTAATATACCCACCAATTGCATATGCTCAATAACAATATTAGTACCCATAGAGGTACTCCATGTACAGCCTACCTGGTCTGTCCGTGCAATGTGTGTCTGTGTATGCTAGTGATGAAGGTTTGCTCCACTCGCTGCTCTTAATTCCACTTCTTAGGTTGTTTGTCCTGGTGAATCAGCACTGCGATAAAGAGAGTGAGAAGGCACACAATTACTTCTCTGTTGAACTGAAGGAGAGAGGAGAGCAGGAGAAAGATGCTGAGGGCACCAATGATGACGAGGAAGACCACACCACCCTGACATGCTACTGCTGGGGGAAGCGTAGAGAGAGCAGTGAACAGCAGTGAATGGGTCATGAACAATTTTGTAAGCTGTGAACAGCAGTGAATAGGTTGTGATTTGGTGTGGGCAACAACCTGCAGAGCAGTAATGATTTGACAGGTTCAGTTTTAAGATCCATGCATCATTAGCACTAACTTTTGTCTACACAATTGCAAGCTGTCCTTTAACCTTGTACGATACAGTGTCTAGAGTGCATGTATATATAGCTCTAGGACTGCTTTGGAATTTATGGCATGCATGTATAAACCCGGCCCACCTTTGTTGGATGGTCAATGGATTAATTCCCAGATGTTGCTTTATAATTCATGGATTAAGTCATACATTATTGGCCTGCAGTGTGTAATTTATACAAAATTTTGGAGGAACATAGCTACAGTGCACAAATTGTTAACATTGAGTTCAGCTGACTTCAGTGCAAACTGGCCCCATCAGCTTGGTGAGTGCTGACAGGAAGGGAGACTTTGCTGGTCTAATGACAGTAGCCATGGGCACACATGTACACACTCATGTCTTGTTCTGATATCTTCCTCCCTTAGCTTGTTTGGTTGACAGTGAATGAGCTGTCCTGAGGGCAGGTTCTGGTAAAGTTTACATCTGTATCCATTGGAGTATCTGGATCAAGGGAGGCCACACATGTCAGCTCCAGCTCCCCCCTTCTCATGACACAAAAGGTCGGCAGAACGCATTTGTACAAGGGAGAAGCCAGTCAAGGCCTGGACAACTTGCTTTTTCCAGGCTAATGGCATCACAGAGGAGGGGAAGCAGAGGTCTATCTTCCTCACGGTGATTGGCCCAACAGAATTCAAGTTGCTGAGCAACCTGGTGTCGCCAGAAAAAACAGGTGACAAGTCCTACCAAGATTTGGCCTTGGTCAACCAAAGAGGAGAAGGTGTTCCGTGAGTCCAAGGAGTTACTGACATCATCCAAGCTCCTGGTGCACTTCGATGCGAGCCTTCTGTTGACCCTGGCCTGTGATGCATCTGCGTATGGAGTAGGCGCTGTGCTGGCACATCGAATGCCAGATGGCACAGAAAGACCCATTGGCTATGCCTCTTGTACATTATCACCAGCAGAGAAACACTACTCTCAGATAGAAAAGGAGGGATTGGCATGCGTGTTCAGTGTTAAGCGTTTTCACTCATATCTCTTGGTCATCCATTCGAGTTGGTTACGGACCACAAACCATTGTTAGCACTGTTCAATGAACACCGATCCACTTCCCCCCAAGCGTCTGCCCGGATCCGTCGGTGGTCACTGTTGCTGGCAGCATATGAGTACACCCTAGTCTCCCGCTAGACTGAAGCACACAGTAATGCTGATGCATTAAGCAGGCTGCCACTGCCCACCGTACCAGCTGTGGTTCCGACATCACCAGAGTTGGTCCTGCTGATGGAACATCTTGCCAACTCACCAGTGACAGCAGACCAGATCTGTTCTTGGACCAGGAGAGATCCCTCCCTGGCACCTGTCCTTCAGTATGTGCAACAAGGTTGGCCAGACCAAGGTTATCCTAAGTTTGCAACCTTTCCATCCAAGAGAGATGAGTTGTCAGTACATGAGGGCTGCATCTTGTGGGGTTCATGGGTGGTTGTGCCAAAGAAAGGCAGGAAGATGGTCTTGCAGGAGCTGCATGAGGGAAATCCAGGAATGACAAGGATAAAGTCACTTGCCAGGATGTACGTGTGGTGGCCGGGGATTGACAAGGAGATTGAGGAGTGTGTATGCACCCGTCAGGAGTGTCAGCTGAATCAGTCAGCACCTCCAGAGACCCCGATGCAACCATGGAAATGGCCCACACGACCTTGGGCGAGAATCCACCTGGATTATGCAGGTCCCTTCCTTGGCAGAATGTTTCTAATCCTGATTGATGCCCACTCGAAGTGGATTGAGGCATTTTGTACTACTTCCGCCACATCAAGTGCCACAGTGGAGTGTCTGAGACAAGTCTTTGCACAGTTTGGTGTACCGGAGACAGTAGTGACTGATAATGGCACGTGTTTCACCAGTGATGAATTTGAACTGTTCCTAAAGATGAATGGAATCAGGCATTTAACATCAGCGCCATACCACCCTGCGTCAAACGGGTTGGCAGAACGTGCTGTCCAAATTGTTAAGCATGGGCTGAAGAAAGTCACTCAAGGTACTCTGAGCGCATGATTGGCAGAAGTCTTGTTTGCCTATCGCCTGACCCCCTAAGGCACTACCGGCATCTCTCCAGCTGAGCTGTTGTTGGGGAGGAGACCACGATCTAAGTTAGACTTGGTCAGACCAAACACTGCAGAACGTGTTGAAAGTAAACTGCTGCAACAGAAGGTTAATCACGATGTTGCCATGTATCCTCACGTATTCCAGAAGGAAGAAGAGGTGTATGCGAGAAACTTTGGTAGAGGACAGATGTGGTTTCCGGGTAGAGTAGTCAAGCATATAAGTTCTGTTTCCTGTCTGATCTGTGGAACAGATGGGCGATTGTTCAGGCGACATCAGGATCACATGAGGCCCAGGCAGAGTCAAGCGTTGCTTGAGACAGATCAGTCAAATTCTGAGTTGCCTGGAGTGGAGTTTCCAGTGGACGATGCTTCTGATGGAGAAACATCAGTACAGCCCTCGCAGCGTGAGGGTACGTTGGATAACAGTGCAATGGCATCTCAGCTAGCCGTGACACAGACAACGCAACCAGCTGTGTCATCTCATCGTTATCCTCGACGACACAGGACGGAACCTGATCGTTACCGTCCCAGACTGTTGTAACTGCTTTGACTATTGCATGTGATGACGTGACTGTTTGAGTTGTGATCACAAGTTTACCCACTTCTAATTTTAAGGGGGAAGGAGTTGTAGTGTATGTTGCATTTTTATATTATGTAGTTAGTTTTGTACACTGCATGAATATGATTACGCATGCGCAGTTGGTTAATGAGTTTTGTGGTATTCATCGTGAACTCTGTCTTGGCGAGTTGCTGCCTTGTTTGAGACAATTTGTCTGAGGTCCCTGCGAACCGAAGGGATACGACAAGAATTAACTGCTAACCACAGTGCATCCGCTGGATCAGATCTGGACGAAGATGGATCGAGCTGGACGGCGTCCTTTTCTTCTCCTTTGCCTCCTCTGTATCGGTAAGCTGAGCCGTCGCTGCTGCTGCCTTGCTGCGAGCGGTACGTACGTACGTACGTAGCTACGTACTTCTCGCCTTTTAATGTGTGTAGAAACTAGGCAGATGATAATCATCAGTGGGGCGAGCCTGAGCAAGGAATAAAGCAGTAACATCGCACACACGCAGCAGACTGCAGAGATTGTAGCTGCAGGCCAGGAAATGCCTCACAGCAAGTGATACATTGCGCCACCTCCAGATTAGATAGGTGTCTATAGAAGGCACCCATTTTGTGACGAACCACAGGCTGTTCACAGGGCCGTAGCACCAAGATAAAAACCGGTCAGGCCATAGATGACATGACGCAAACTAGGGGGGTCTGGGGGCATGCCCCCCCCCCCCAGGAAAATTGACATTTAGATGTTCTGTGAGTACTTTTGGAGCAATTCTAGGCCCATCAACACTTCAATGAGTATGATAAAATGTAACATAGACCAACAGGCACTTACAGCAGGAAAGGCGATCAAGTGCCACGAAACGGGTAATACAATGCCTTGAAATAAGAAGATTGTGCATTAAAATCGAAATCTAGTGGTTTTTTGGCTGTCTCTCTGATGCTATATAGGCAGCACAAATCTCTCCTACCCTTGAATAGAAGACACCATCAATGCAAAGGGTGTGTAAAAATGTTTCCTCCAAAAACAGAAGGAGAGCCGGTCCATGCAAAGAGGGGGGGCCAGCCGGTCCATGCAACAAGGAGGGCTGGTTAATGCAAAACCCAGGTCATTAACATGCGCTGACTTTGAATACGTTTTCACCATCCCTACATCTGCCAACACTTTGCCGCTCTTGCGGTCTTGCTACCATCCCCTTTTCTCCGCCTGCGTATTATAGTGCAAGTGTACATGTGAGTGTCCAATAACAAGGGTTGCCACAGGAGACTATCCTATTGCATGCATATGCCCATTCAAGCTACGTACATGTTCCCATGACAAATATATACCACCATGCTGCATGAATACATTCATGTACAGCGGATTTATGCAACCTTGCAACAGTTCCCATACCAGGGTAGTCGTTACCTAGGATACGAACAGGGTAATATATAATAGGTGACTACAGTACCAGTCCGTATCCTAGGTAACAACTGCCCATGGTGTGGGAACTGTTGCAAGGTTGCATAACGCCGCTGTACATGACTGAAGCGCTACTGTGCTGTCTGATTGTGCACGGCGATTGATTAACACGCCAACAGAAAATCGTCAGAAAACGTCAAACAACATCATGCGACATCCGTAAAATGGCTGCCGCCGCTAAGGTTGGTTAGAGAACTAAGTATCTGGCTATTCCTTGTTCAAACTAAGTCCTGCAACACTGTAACAAGACCACTCTGCTTTTAGAACGATGTTTAACCTTAGGCCAGTACCCCCTCCCAATTTGGAAGTGTGTTTAGAATGCATATCTTCAATATTTAGAATTTTTGTACCAGCAGCAAAACCCCTCTCCGGCCTGGGTGCTACGGCCCTGGTTCAAGCAGTGAAGGTTGCGGCTGCACGCGACGTGCTCTATGACTTTCTCTGTCATGGTCCAATCGTGCTTCTGTCTGCAACAGTTTCAGCAGCACGCCGTTCGGTCTGGGCAGCACTTATCTGCAGCAGTCGGACCTGTCTCTGGTCTGCACTTTCTGCAGAGTGTCGTGCCCTCTGGGCAGCACTTAACTGCTGCAGGCGGGCCTGTCTCTGGTCTGCACTTTCTGCAGAGTGTCGTGCCCTCTGGGCAGCACTTAACTGCAGCAGTCTCTGGTCTGCACTTTCTGCAGAGTGTCGTGCCCTCTGGGCAGCACTTAACTGCTGCAGGCGGGCCTGTGTCACATCAGCAGTTGCGTTGGCCACTTGGATAGCGCGCCTGGCCCTGTCCCGTTCTCTTCGCACTCTCAACTGTTCTTCTCTGCGTTCAGGTGTTTCGGAGGCACATTTGTCTCTCTCCCGCTCTGGCCTCTGCCGTAGGCACTCCGCGTGGGCCGAATCCATGTCGTCGTCCCTGAAACATGTACACTGTGCACTGTACACTGTGCAGTATGTAGGGTATGTATAATTGTTTGTACATGCACGATAGTGCAACCACAATGTTCGTGAAGCCAAAAGTGGCTAGTACAAATGCGATTTGCAAATAGAACTATACGGTAAGATGTACTAGGACAAACAAAGTCGCCGTTGATCTCCTAACTGTGGGGCTCGCTCAGGCTCGCCCCAAATATAGGTATATGCACCAACACACATACGAACATGCACAAACGCATTGCTGTCTCTGCCATCCTTCTATAGTACTGTCCACTGCTGCCCAGCAATGTGCGTTGAGACTCTACTTTACCTCTGCAAGTCAAGCCAACCATGTTGTGTTCACGGGCCTCACAGCAGAAGAGAAAGCGACAAATGATAATTCCACCCTTGGTAGCATACTGGCTTGTGACTGTACTGACAGTGAAGGACTCACTCCAGTGTACTGGTTGGGTAACAATGGAATGTTGCTCCCTGAAGACGACAGGAACGAAGAACTGGTTGACTACAGGGTAGCTAACAACCAGCCAGGGACAGCTGTGTACCTTCGCATTAACAGAGCTGGTTTCTCCTGTGCTGAGGCTGGTATCTACATATGTGTTATTGGGACCAACAACAGGAGTATACTGGTGACACCCATTGGTGAGTGCAGTGGGTAGTGTGTGTAGAAGTGACTTGTTGGCAATGTGCACCAATCAGGAGATAGGAGTCTCAGTGGTAGCATATACAGCAGTGGTACATTGTGTTGGGTTCACAGACACCACACATCACACGTCTGTAGCATGACACACTGTCTACATGTCTCCACTGATGGAGCTGTGTATTGAGCTGGTAATGTCACTGCTTCTCAGGTCAGGAGTGTGGCCCTGCGAATGTTACCACGACAACTAGCCCCCCTGGTCCAGTTAGCATTAGGACAAACCTCACCCTCCAGTGTTCAGCAGACGACCCAACTGAGTCCGGTCTCATGTATGAGTGGCTCATGAATGGTACCCAGATCTCTGGAGAGTTCTCCCCCACCTTGATGTTGAGAGTGGAGGGCCCAGACGATGGAGGGACCTACACCTGCCGTGTCAGCAACAGAGCTGGACAGGGAGAAGCTAGTGTCACTGTGGAAGTGATTGGTGAGTGGCCGACTGTTGCTGGTACCATGGTAACATGACTTCAGGTGTGGGTGTGTATGTGATTCGAGTATCCCCTTGGCTAAATCCCAAGCACTGTGAGCACTGCTACACTGTTTGATCTTGTACACCTCTTTCTACAGGTCCACCTGTCCTTGAATGTCCTGTAGACTCACCTATAGCTGTTACTCCTGATGTATTTGTCATTGTGGACATGTCTATAGGATGCGATCTTTGTTTTGAAGCTGGACTCACGATCAACATTCTTGACATCATATGTAACCCTAGTGCAGTAGAGATGATTCGTACTCCAGTTGACTGTGTCATGACCACTCCTAATGGGACAGATGTGACTGCTGTCAATGATCCCACTCTCAACTTCCTTGTTACATCTTTCGGAGGTAGTGTTACTGCGTCAATATCAGAAGCTAACAATCCTGAATCATTTCCAGGTGGCATGGAAGTGTTGGGCACTTGGACATGTCAGTGCAACAATAGCGATGGACGTGCTATAGCCACCAGCACATTGGCCCCTTGCCGTGAGTTGTACAATGTAAATGTTGACCATAATTTATTTCTATGGACTGTGTATGGACTGTGTGTACTCTTTTGAATATGATATTGTCTGCGGCATACCTGGCATACTCTGCTGCCTGGTACATAGTGATGGTCTGTCATAATAATGGGGTTCTTCTCTAATGTGAAGCTGTTGAGTGCAGTGCTCTCAAAAGCCTCATTCCTCTCTGCCAGTAGCGTTAAGGAGAAGTAACCTTCTCTAAATGAGACATTCTGCCACATTTTAGACTGGGACGAAGTGTAAACAAACATACACAGGCATAACCAAAGTCCACTGTAATAGGTGAAAGTGACATTTATCCTCTGATTTTCATTGAGTAAGGTCATTGTCATGGTCACTTCTTCATCACTTGTCACACTTGCTCTTTCAATACTCGTCACACTCACCCATCGTCACTCATCACAAGAATTGTTGTACCACTTCACCCCTTACTCATCCCAACACCTGGACCGACTCCACGTGGTCCATACACCCATCCAGCCCATACTCAACGTACTTACTGACATATCCCATATTCCCATTCGATGCACCCACCCACCCTGCTACCCACCAGAACCCCTTTTGTCAGCTCATGGACTGACCAGCAGCTCTCACTCTGTCAGCAAACTAAGGCCTCCACCGTTGAAATGTCCTGAGTAACCCCGACCCCTTCTGCTGAGTGAACATTGGCTCAAAAGCTTCCACTACAATGATTCGGGGATACCCTATACTTAATGATTCACTATGTCATAATAATAATTTAATATATATTATTATTATAATATATAATTATGGCTTAACCTTTGTAATTTGCAACTTGCACTGTATATATACGTGTGTACACTTGTGATCCCACTGTTCACTGAAATGCAGCATGTGTCCGAACTTGTCAGAACAATGGGACGCTGGACACTGACTCGTGTACGTGCAACTGTGTTCCGGAATTTACTGGAGAAATGTGTGAAAGTGAGTTTGTCCTCACATGCATTTCTTCCATGAGGACAAATTTCCCTAGGGGAAGAAATTCAAAGAAATGAGTGCTCACTAAAGTTGTTGCATGTTACAGTGTTATAGTGTGATGTCCTAAATGCCAGCAGTGACTGCTATTTTGTGAGTAAACAAGTAAACAAATAAACAAACAGAGCCACATGTATATTTACTAGCCTCTTGCTGTGGTAGTGTTGTCCATGGTCTGTGCATTCATTGTACACAAAGGCATATTCATTGTGTGATGTTGTCACTGGTTCTGCTGATTGTGTGTCGCAATCTCTTTATGACACTGTCATGAAGCTTGCACCAAGGTGTGTGACAATGGTGGGACACTGGATGAGGAGACATGTGAGTGCATCTGTTCAACTGAGTTCACAGGAGAGATGTGTGAATGTGAGTTGTTTCATGTTTCAGATTAGATACCATGCAGTGTACAGTACCTCTTAAATTCAGTGACAAAGTAGTGGCCTATTTCAACTTGTAAGGCGTATTTGATGAGCATTATCAGACAAATTCTAGATTCATTTAGCAAAATAGCGCTCCTAGCACTTGCAGCCGTCATTCAGTGGTGGGGAGGCAAAACGTCGACATATGTAATACTACATGCTAAATGTTTGGCGTGCTGTTCACAGGTAGCTTGGGTCTGGGATGTGGACTAATCTAGGTATGCTGTAAGCTGCCTGCCCTTCTGCTTTCCTTTGCAGCCTTCATTGACATCGGACGCTATGTTGCAGTCGGAAGTCACGATGTTGTGCGAATCCCTGTTGACTTCAATGTAACCCTGGACTGTCTGCCGTATGCCAACAATACCTATGGCCTTGAAGCCAACCTGTCAACTATCCGATGGTTTAGGATTGCCACCAAATCTTCAGAGGTGGTTGGCACGGAAACAGAAATCACTAAGAATGGTTCACGTCTCATTCTTTCTGGAAACAAAGAGAGATTGACCATTGTATCAGTCACTACTGCAACAAGAGCGGAAAGAGGCACTGAGGCAGCCTACAGGTGTGAGGTGTGCCAGAATAGGTCACCTGAGCTGCAGAATTGTTCATCATCAAGCATTGAAGTCAATGCATTCAGTGAGTTAGTCAGTGATTATTTACAATGAATGCACATGCATGTGGGACATGGTCGTTTTGTTTACATAGTGAAATATGACACCTGAAAGGTGTGAATTCCTGTGTTGCCATGGCTATGCGAGCGTTGCTATGTGACATTCGCATGATTTGACAGAAGGTCTGCACGAAATCGACTTAAGAGGTACTATTTGGCAGCTACATATGTTCTCGAAGACGCAAGAAAGCCTAGATGTGGAAGTTTGATCAAATCGTTTGAGAGAAACCGTCGAATCGCGGGAAGCAACACACCATTGACAGCCATTTTTCATAAATTTCTCACGAATGCCACATGGCATCACATGCTAATAGCCTTTCACCTTGTTCTTTCAGGAAAACGTTGTGTCACTGTCGATGAGAAGGCTTCTTGCCGAACTGAAGGCTGAACTGGCTAATCAAGTAAATTTTCCATGAGGCATAATGCTGTGGATTCATTCTATCTAGAGTTATGTGACCCGACATTTTTGGCACCAACAAATTGTGGTAGTTTTCTTGCTATAGGCTGGTCGGATTATTCTAACGACTTATGCCTCATGCAAAAGTTAGATAATACGGATGCGCATCCAATCATACCTTTCTCCAGCAGCTGTGGCATTTCCTCGATAGCGACATTGGCATTTACTGCTGTTTCAATGGCATTGCATTGTCCGTATAACTCAATGTAACAAAGTATTATTAACAATGCTTATTCACAGAGTTACAGAACGGTCCCTTGTCTTCCTTTCAGTGCTTCCCCCGCTCTCATCTAGCAAAGCTGGTAGAAGATATTATCCATAATACTTAGATCAGAATTGGCCACACACAGCCATGTCCCACATGCACAGACCGTGGACTGTATCTGATATATGTACAGTACTGCATGGCACACTGATGATCTACTTATTCCTATAACTGATGGCTTTCCTTTAAACTGAGGATGCCTTGAGCTTATAATTTGAGCCTATAATATGATCTATACATTAGGTGGCAAACTCAGTGTTACCTTCATACTAGTGCATGCATTGCATGCGTAGTTCCCAAAGACTGCATGCATACTAGCAAATTAGTATAATACTAGACAAGTACAGGGTGGCATCTTCTACTTGAAGTGGAGACTATGTGGTGTGGCGCGAGATTACTGCAAGCATTTCCAGAGACTGTTGGTGTGTGTGGGTGGGGGGGGGGAGGGAGCGGAGGAGGGATTTGGAGGATGGGACAAGGCAATATGCACACACTGTTCATGATAATAATAATTTATTACTTTGTAATTGTGTCCCAAAATACTGTGAGCACTGCTGCACTGTTTGATCTTGTACACCTCTTTCTACAGGTCCACCTGTCCTTGAATGTCCTGTAGACTCACCTATAACTGTTACTCCTGATGTATTTGTCACTGTGGAAATGTCTATAGGATGTGACCTTTGTTTTGAAGTTGGACTAACGATCAACATTCTTGACATCATATGTAACCCTAATCAAGGAGGGACGATGGTTCGTAGTCCAGTTGACTGTGTCATGACCACTCCTAATGGGACAGATGTGACCACTGTCAATGATCCTACTTTTAACTTCCTTGTTACAACTATCGGAGGTAGCGTTACTGCGTCAATATCAGAAGCTAACAATCCTGAATCATTTCCAGGTGGCATTGAAGTGTTGGGCACTTGGACGTGTCAGTGCAACAATAGTGATGGACGTGCTATAGCCACCAACACATTGGCCCCTTGCCGTGAGTTGTACAATGTAAATGTTGACCACATTTGTATGGACTGTGTATGGACTGTGTGTACTCTTTTGAAAATGATATTGTCTGCGGCGGCATACCTGGCATACTCTGCTGTCTGATGCGTAGTGATGGTCTGTCATATGGGGATCTTTTCTTCTGCGAAGCTGTTGAGTGCATAGTCTGACGTAGCCCAGACCCACTTCCAGCCATTTTATATTGTGCAAAGGACAGGAAGTGGGTCTGGTGGATTTGCACGCAGCACTGGCAGTTTTGTTAACCTACTCTAGTGTGGCTTCACCGAACTGTACGTGGACTCTTGTCCATTGGAATCTGTCGAAGATAGTGACTGTGTTAGGCATGCAGCCACCTCTCTCAAACAGCCAGCCTCCCCAGCCCCAATTAGCACTTAAACATTGCAATTCACCTCTGTATTTTGACTGATGGAGTTGCTTGAGAACTGTTACATAGTGAAGAAAAGTTGACGTCAGTTCAATAATTTATTGAAGTTCATTAGTCCTGCTTATTGTTGAGACCAATGAAGTGTTGAATGCCACAGTTTCACCAGTAACCATACTAAAATAACTGTACCAAATAGTTGTCAAATGTCCCAAACTGTCTTTTGAAAGAGAAAATGGCAGTAAGCCTCCATGAGCACTTGTGATACTTTCTCCAAGCATCCCTATTCTCCCGGCCAAGATACAATCGTGTTATTATAATGGAGCTATGCTGATGTTTTATCCACACTGCGCACACGCACACACGCGCACACACACGTGCATAGACATAGAGTGTCATGTCGTATGTACATCAACATTATCAACATTTTACCACTCACGTCTTATTGTTAAACTGACAGGATACGTTTTAGTTCATCAATTGTCAATTGCATTCGGTACATGTCAGCTCCCACCTTTCACACTTCTGCTAGGCACAGACTGTGCGCCAAAGAACTGCATGAATGGTGGAACACAAGACCCCTCTACTTGTGACTGTATCTGTCCTCCAGAGTACACTGGAGAGTTGTGTGAAAGTGAGTTTTCTTAATGTGTCTGTAGTGTCTGAGACACATGAAATGATCTATGTCATCTCCAGCTACATGTATGGAGTCTCATCCTCCCCTCCCCCTCCTCTGTCACCATTCTCTCCTTCTTCCTCTCCGCTTCTCTCCTCCTACTCATCTTCCCTCCCTCTCCTGTCCTCTCTTTTCTCACTCTCCTCTCCTTCCAACTGTGCCTTGCCCCTCCTTCCTCTCTTTCCTTTCTCTCCTCACCTTCCCCTCCCTCCTCCCCACCTCCTCCTTCTGCCACTCCCCCTCCCTCTTCCTCTCCCCTTCCCTCCTCTCTTCCCCCTCCCTCCTACCTCCTAACCTCCCCCTCCCTCCTCCCACTCCCTCTTCCCTTCCCTTCCCTTCCCTTCCTATACACCTGCTAGGCTGTGTGCCAAAGAACTGCATGAATGGTGGAACACAGGACCCCTCTGCTTGTGACTGTGTCTGTCCTCCAGAGTACACTGGAGAGTTGTGTGGAAGTGAGTTTTCTCAATGTGTCTAGTCTCCTGCCACAGCAATACACTTGCAGGTGGTGCTAGCGATCCACCAAGTAGAGTTTGTGGCAGGCTCCACTGCTGTATTGTGTCTTGAAAATTGTGCTTTATATGTTACGTATGTGCGTATTGACAGGTGAGAAGTGCGAACTGGTCTGTCAGAATGGAGGGACACTGGAGAAGTCATCATGCAGCTGCTCCTGTCTTCCAAAGTACACTGGTAAAGAGTGTGAAAGTGAGTTACTACCACTGCACTGACAAAAGTGCACGCAAGATGTAATGATCTACATCATCTCCAACGAGATGTATGGAGTCTCAACCTCCCCTCCCCCTCCTATCTCACCATTCCTTCCTTCCTCCTCAAAAAGAGTGATAGTTCGTATAAGTAAGTGTTACTGAGTTTAGCTAGTAGCTGACTGTGCATGCTACAGTAGCTAGCAGCTGGGGCTAGCTAGCTGACTAATTCGATTTGACTTTCCTTGCTTGAGTTTAAACATTACGTTCTATTATTGCACATCTTATGTTTGGCGATGCGGCCCACTCAGCTTATTGATAATAAGCAGTGCACAAAAGGAATATATAAAGCAACAATAGATTATATACGTAGCTAGCCAAACCCACAACTACTTGGCACTGACATGCACGGAGTCCGGGACGCCTGCTGGTTACATTCTGTTTCAGGAATGCGGCCAAGGGGACAGTCCGCCATGGGTGTACTAGCCTTGTTTGTAACTGTGAGTGATCCCTTTGCACCAGGAGTCCACTGATATGATGTGTTCACGCATGAGTTCTCGCACTCGTTTAGGTGGCTTTCTTGGGTACTGCTGTTTATGCAGGCACATGCACCTTGTATGTGCTAGGGAAGGAACTTTATCTGAATGCATCATGCAGTAGAGGGTTTTTAGATGGTTGTACTAGTTTGCAAAATAGTGCTCCTAGCGCGTACAGCCGTCAATTAGTGGCGGGAAGGGCAAAGCGTCTGCATGCTTAATACTACATGCCGAATGTTCACAGGCAGCTTAGGTCTGGGATGCGGACTAACCTAGCTGTGCTGTAAGCTGCCTGCCCTTCTGCTTTCTTTTACAGCCTTCACAGGCATCGAAAACTATCTTGCAGTGGGAAGTCTAGATGCTGTGATATTCCCTGCGCATGCGCGCGCCAGGGTAACGCTGGACTGTCTGCCGTATGCCAACAATACCTATGGCCTTGAAGCCAACCTGTCAACTATTCGTTGGTTTAGGATTGCCACCAAATCTTCAGAGGTGGTTGGCACGGAAACAGAAATCACTAAGAATGGTTCACGTCTCATTCTGTCTGGAAACAAAGAGAGATTGACCATTGTAGCAGTCACTATTGCAACAAGAGCGGAAAGAGGCACTGAGGCAGCTTACAGGTGTGAGGTGTGCCAGAATAGGTCACCTGAGCTGCAGAATTGTTCATCGTCAAGCATTGAATTCAATGTATTCAGTGAGTGACTGTATCTGACATATGTACAGTACTGCATGGCACACTGATGATCTACTTATTCCTGTAGCTGATGGCTTTCCTTTAAACTGAGGATGCCTTGAGCTTATAATTTGAGCCTATAATATGATCTATACATTAGGTGGCAAACTCAGTGTTACCTTCATACTAGTGGATGCATTGCATGCGTAGTTCCCAAAGACTGCATGCATACTAGCAAATTAGTATAATACTAGACATGTACAGGGTGGCATCTTCTACTTGAAGTGGAGACTATTTTGGCTGTGGTTAGAAACTCCATGACGTCATACAAAATGGAGGCTGGAAGTGGTCTGGCTCGAGATTACTGCAAGCATGTCCAGAGACTGTTGGTGTGTGTGTGGGGGGGGGGGGGGGAGTGGAGGAGGGATTTGGAGGATGGGGGCAAGACAATATGCACACACTGTTCATGATTATTATAATTTATTACTTTGTAATTGTGTCCCAAAATACTGTTAGCACTGCTGCACTGTTTGATCTTGTACACCTCTTTCTACAGGTCCACCTGTCCTTGAATGTAATGTACAGTCACCTATAACTGTTACTCCTGATGTATTTGTCGTTGAGGAAATGTATATGGGATGCGATCTTTGTTTTGAAGCTGGACTCACAATCAACATTCTTGACATCATATGTATCCCTGACCTAGGAGGGATGATTCGTACTCCAGTTGACTGTGTCATGACCACTCCTAATGGGACAGATGTGACTGCTGTCAAGGATCCTACTTTTAGCTTCCTTGTTACGTCTTTCGGAGGTAGCGTTACGGCGTCAATATCAGAAGCTCGCAATCCTGAAACATTTCCAGGTGGCATTGAAGTGTTGGGCACTTGGACGTGTCAGTGCAACAATAGCGATGGACGTGCTATAGCCACCAGCACATTGGCCCCTTGCCGTGAGTTGTACGATGTAAATGTTGACCATATTTGTATGGACTGTGTATGGACTGTGTGTACTCCTTTAACTATGATATTGTCAGTGGCATACCTGGCATACTCTGCTGTCTGATGCATAGTGATGGTCTGTCATATGGGGATCTTCCCTTCTGTGAAGCTGTTGAGTGCAGTGCACTCTAAAGCCTCATTCCTCTCTGCCAGTGGTGTTAAGGAGAAGTAACCTTCTCCAAATGAGACATTCTGCCACATTTTAGACTGGGACAAAGTATGAACAAACATACGTACACATGCATAACCAGCAAGACCAAAGTCCACTGTAATAGATGAAATTGACATTTATCCTCTGATTTTAATTGAGTAAGGTCGTTGTCATGGTCACCTCGTCATCACTTGTCACACTCACCCCTCATCACTCATCACAAGAATTGTTGTACCACTTCACTCCTTACTCATCCCAACACCTGGACCAACTCCACGTGGTCCATACACCCATCCAGCCCTTCCTTGACGTACTTACTGACATACACCATATTCCCATTCGATGCACCCACCCTGCTACCCACCAGAACCCCTTTTGTCAGCTCATGGACTGACCAGCAGCTCTCAGTCTAATGTATATATCTCACTCTCTTAACAAACTAAGACCTCCACCGTTGAAATGTCCTGAGTAACCCCGACCCCTTCTGCTATGTGAACATTGGCTCAAAAGCTTCCACTACAATGATCCGGGGATACCCTATACTTAACAAATGATACACTATGTCACTATAATTAATAATATTATGTAAAATTAAAATGGCTTCACCTTTGTATCTTGCAACTTGCACTGTACATATATGTTGTGTGTACACTTGTGATCCAACCATTCATTGAAACGCAGCATGTGTCCGAACATGTCAGAACAATGGGACGCTGGACACTGACTCGTGTACGTGCAACTGTGTTCCAGAATTTACTGGAGAAATGTGTGAAAGTGAGTTTGTCTCACGTGCATTTCTTCCATGGGGATAAATTTCCCTAGGGGAAGAAATTCAAAGAAATGAGTGCCCACTAAAGTTGTTGCATGTTACAGTGTTACAGTGTGGTGTCCTAAATGCCAGCAGTGACTCCTATTTTATGAGTAAACAAGTAAACAAATAAACAAACAGAGCCATATGTATATTTACTAGCCTCTTGCTGTGGTAGTGTTGTCCATGGTCTGTGCATTCATTGTAAATAAAGGCATATTCATCGTGTGATGTTGTCACTGTTTCTACTGATTGTGTGAAGGTGAGTTGCTTCATGTATACATGTATGTCAGATTAGATACCATGCAGTGTACAGTACCTTTTAAATTCAGTTATAAACAGCTTGTGCCAAGCTATCTTGTACAGCAGGAGCGCATGTGTACAGTAATTATCACCTACTGACATTACTGTGTCCTGTCCTCTACCAAATCAACAGACTGTGTGACAAAGAACTGTATGAATGGTGGAACACAGGACCCCTCTACTTGTGACTGTGTCTGTCCTCCAGAGTACACAGGAGAGCTGTGTGAAAGTGAGTATTGTCATTACACAGACGTCATGCATAATTATGCGCATGCCACAGCAATGCTAGCAATCCACCAAGTATATTGAGTGTGTGGCAGGCTCCCCTGCTGTACTGTGTCTTGGATATATGTATATCCAATATGTCATCTTTAACTGCATGTATGGAAGCACATGCTCTTCTCATGTCACATGCTCCTCTCCCTCTCCTCTCTCTCCATATGTACCTTTCTCTTCCTTTCTCTCCCCTCCCCCTCCCTCCTCCCCTCCCCCTCCATTTTCCCCTTCCCTTCCGTTCTTCTCTCCCCCTCTCTCCTCCCCTCCCCTCCCTCCTCCCCTCTCTTCCCTCCCCCCCTCCCCTCCCTCCTCCCCTTCACCTCCTTCCTCCCCTCCCTCTCTTCTCCCCTCCCCCTCCCTCCTCCCCTCCCCTCCCTCCTCCCTTCCCCTTCCCTCCTCCACACCACCCTCCAACCCTCACTGTAGATCTGTCAGATGATCTGTGTCCACCAAATTGCTCCAAATCTGTATGCAAAGGAAAAACAAATCGTGTCTGTGTCATGTGAGGAACAGCACATGCACTCTCCAAACACTATCTCTCCTACAAAGGCAGCCGATTGCACTCACTCTGCTTAGACATGCATAGGCTGTGTTGTATAGCCGCCACAGTCGTTCAGAAGACTACTGCAAACATGGCACAATGAAACACACAAGGCACTGTGTGTACTTCACTGATTTCTTCTACTACTTCAGCACTCCAGAGATAGTAGCAGGAATGCCTGCAAATGCTTGAAATGCTCAGAAAAGATGTACATACAATGGAACCTGTCTAAGAAGGTCACTCTGTAATGCAGTGACTCCTCTATAAAGGATAATTGTAACTGGCCCACAGGTGGCTGTCTTAGGTTTCACTGTATTGTGCGATTTAATAAATATGCAAACCTATCCACTTGTGTGTACGTCTGTCTGTCTGTCTGTCTTCCCCCAGCCCCAATGCTGATTCCTGTGGTAACCCATGTGGGGCTGTAACCTCGTGCAAGGCGTGTTACTTCTCCAAAAATGACAGGCCACTCCCAGACGGCTGTAAGACAAAGCTTAGAAAATGTCCGGAGAATAATGAAGCAAACTTGCAGAAGTGCTTGTCAAAATGGGGGCAGTGCCTCAAGACTAAGTTAAAACGTCTCTATGGAAAGGTATGCTTGGATGTTTGTTTGTGAGTGTATGCATTATGTGAGTTACAGCCTGCGGTTTGACTGTGTGTGCTATACTGTATCATGCAACATTACACAGTACACATACACACACCACACGTGTGTGCCTTTTATAGCTATTGTGTGCCTACAATTAATGTTATGCATGTGTGTGTGTGTGTGTGTGTGTGTGTGCGTGTGCGTGTGTGCGTGTGTGTGTGTGTGTGTGTGTGTGTGTGTGTGTGTGTGTGTGTGTGTGTGTGTGTCTACTGTAAGCCTCCCCTCTGCCCTTCTGCACAGACTAAAGGATCTTTGAAGAAGAATCGCAACTTCAAATGTTTCACTCCTTGCAGTGAACAGTAACATTTCGCACAATGTCTTTCACTTAATTTAGATTATTGCTTTGAGTGCTAACATTAAAGTTTACAGTTAATTGTAGTAGAGCATTAAGGTCAGCACTTTAATTAATGGATTGATTTTCTTGTGAACATGTTATATTGCACGTGCTCACACAAAGTGATCAAGCAATTATTCATATACCGAATGTCTCCACAAGACCAGAACTGCAACATAAACATTAATCGTAACAAAAGGACATGTATACGACAGTGAATTATACTAGTAGACACAAATACAAACACACACACACGTACATACACATGCATACAATGATACACACATACATATGGACATACATACGTATAATAATTATACAAAAATGTTAATGTTAACACAAAGAGGTATTAATATTCTTCATAACACATGCACAGGTACGTATATATTATATTATACACAATATATCACGCTGTGTTCTCCATGCAAACTGTACATACATATATTGCATGCATCAAGTTGCCATGCATACAGATTGCTCTCTTGAACTGAGTATACGTAGCAAAAGTCACATAGTGTTTGCCAATTTCTTCACTGAACAGGATATAATTACAGCAATGTCACTACTTTGGCTGCTTCTTCTGTCCCAAAGACACTTGCCTACACCTGTGAAGAGTAATACACAAGTAAATCACAAAGCATGCACAGAAGTATGAAAACAGTCTAGTATTGAGTCAGTAGGTAATATTGCTAGTGCATGAGTGCAAGAAGAGTAATGTCACAGCATAATTTACCAGAGTAAGGAAGGTCACAGTATGATTTACCAATGATTATACAGTGGAACCTGTCTAAGCTGGCCATTGGGCAAGACAGCCACCTCTCTAAAACAGTCAATCTCCCTGGCCCTAAATATCACTAGCATAGCACTAACACATTGTAATGCTATCAAATCTGTAACGCTCGTGCTAGTTTTTTTTTCACTTTCACCCTGAGGAAGACCAGAACATCTGGTTGAAACACCAGCAAGGTTTCAAGTTGTGTTGGATCAAGCTGGTATTTGGGGAACTAACCCCTTTCTAACATTGGAATGAGGATGGACTTGGCTATAAAATTAAAATTAAAGTAAAATTGTACAAAATAAGCTCTCACTCTTGCTTGCTGTCAACAGTCTTTCCACTCCCTTGCCACAGGGAAAGGAGCATTCTCTCATCAAGGATGTTGGCAGCGGATTTGGCTGAAGGACACTTCTCCTTCACTTCAGTATGAGGTGGGAGGGAGGGGGTGGGGGGCAGGGAGGGGATGAATAGAGAGTACCACATCTGAAAGCGAGGGAAGATGAAGCAGCACTGCAAAGATGCCAGTGAGATATGTACAAGTATGACAGACTAAATAAAGTAATGGTTGTGTATTGTACAGTATTCTATAGTATTGCTATAGTACAGTATTGTATGCTAAACTACAATGTCAGATATAGTGGTACAGTATGGTATGGTATGGCATGGAATCTTGTATAAATGCACTGGTGTTCCAATGACACTGAAGACCACATAACATGAGTGCCATCATTCAGTAAAAGCTGCCAAACTGTACAAAATTGTAACTTGGTTAGTTACATAGTGTTTGGTAGCATGTATGACAAGATAGCCAATTCACAGTTCCAACACAATATGGCAAGAGAATGAAGACAAGCCGCTACCTACATTAGCTCAAGCACAGGACATATGCTACATTGTGGAGTTACAGCCATCAAGCCATTGATCTCGGCAATTACTGTTTACCTCTTTTAACCTTATGCACTAGCTGAAGGTGGACTGTTTTGTTGCAACCACTTGAACCCTGCACGTTTGTGTGTGTGTGTGTGCGTGTGTGTGTGTGTGTGTGTGTGTGTGTGTGTGTGTGTGTGTGTGTGTGTGTGTGTGTGTGTGTGTGTGTGTGTGCGCGCGCGCGTACGTATGCAAGTATGTGTGTGTATGAGACTGTACTGTGTGCTTGCCTTTTAGAGCATGTGTGCAATGTGTGCTTTTAGAGCATGTGTGCAATGCATGTACCTTAAGATGGCAGTTGACGTGCCCGGTGGCCACCTTTAGCTGCCACTGCTGCAGTCCCAGGTGGATCAGAGCCAGCCTGAGGTAAGCCTGTAGTGAGGATGCAACTCTGTGGAGTGCACCGCCACCGACAGGAGAGTAACAGATGGAGTATCCTGAGTGGTATGTAGAAGCAGAGCTAAATGAAGGTATACTGTACTTAATACATAAGTACATACATACATGTAGAGGTAGCTTACTGCACAATGAGACTATAGGGAAACTACCTACAGTACAGATACACACACACACATGCACACACACACACACACACACACACACACACACACACACACACACACACACACACACACACACACACACACACACACACACACGCACACACACACGCACACACACACACACACACACACACACACACACACACATACACACACACACACACACACACCTCCTGATTTGTCAATAGCGATGCAGACTGTACCGAACTGTTGAGAGCTGTCCAGCACAAACACACTACCCTCAGTACCTTCAGACAGTCCTTCCATCTTACACGGCTCATCTGGGGCCTTGGTCAAAGACAGAACAGGAGCAATGGCAATTCTTCCAAGGGGCACAGGAAGATCTGTACAAGTGGAAGGCAGTGGAGGCCATGCAATCATGTTGGTATGCCGGACACCTGCTGTACAGGCACTGTCACACATGATCCATCCGAATGTATGTATGTATGGGAGTGGTGAATTATGTCTGCATGCATACACACAACACACACACACACACATACACACACACACGCACACACACACACACACACACACACACACATACACACACAACACACACACATACACACACACACACTCACACACAACACACACGCGTGCACACATAGGCTACTTAGAAACCTTTAATTTTAATGTCCCACTCAATAGAAAAACCATTAAAAGTTGAATAAAACTTCTGCACATCTGTCGGGAGCTTCACAGAATGTTTCTGCAAAAAAAAAAACAGTGAACAAGAAAGAAGCTTTCATAGCAACCATCCTAGAACACAACAGATTAACACACATGGAAGAGTGTCAAAATCCAATAGGCACAAAATACCAGTAGCACTGGACATTTCACTTGTCATACGTAGTATACATGTACGCACATGGCTACAGGCAGTATGCTGCCATGGCAACAGAGCTATAAAGTACAGTATCAGAAACAAAGGGACTCTTCTTACAGACATTCACACTGCCTCTCCTCTCCTTTCCTTTCCCCACTCACCTCCTCCCTCTACTTCCCCCACACTTAAACACATAGAACAGTGGAACCTGTCTAAGATGGTCACTGTGTTGGGCAGCCACCTCTCTAAAACAGCCAGCCTCCTTGGCACCAAATAGCACTAAAACATTCCAATCTATCTCTGTAGGGCAGCCACCTTTCTATAAAGGTCAGTTAGAACTGGTCCACAAGTGGTTGTCTTAGATAGCTTCCAGAGTACTATCATACTCCATTCTTGCATGCTACCACCACTTTATCTACTGCCTTTACAGCTCTGTAACAACTGAGCCCCAGCACACACATATACGCATGCACACACACATACAGTACGTACGAACACACGCGAACACACACACACACACACACACACACACACACAGTACCTGTTCCCATTGTCGTATGTCCCTAATTTGAGCAGCCTCACTTGCAGTCTCCCTCACTGCATGCACATGAGGATGGTGCCCTGCACAAGAGAATATGATGACAAAGTGACTAAAAATGTTGCAGAGTGAAGTAGCTTATAAAACACCTTTAAATAAGACATGGTCCATTGCACATTAACCATAGCATGGATTACAGTCAGTTACAGCTGCAGGCCAAAGGAATATCCTTGGTACTCATATGCAAATAGCTAATCATTTAAGTCATCACCAGATGTACATACAATGTATTGACTCATCCTAGCCCTATCGATGTGTTCTGTTGCAATCATTAGCCAATTCACTTCAAACAATTAGACATTCCAGCAGCCTTGGGCTTCCGTCGTCAGTAAAATAACAGCACTAACAAGCTGTTCTTAACAGAACTGATCAATGAGTCTACCCAGCCTCTCAGCTTTACGGGCAAGTACTGGCCACTCATTCACTTTGCATATTGCTCAGCACGTTGTGCTGTATTCTTGTTGTCACAGGATTCCAATACCACACTTTGCTTACCGTTAAGGCCAGTCAAAAGTGTGTAGCTAGCCTTTATAATCCCAAACCATCACTAAGTGGATCTAGAGGGGGAGCCAGGGGTGCAAAGGACCCCCCTTTTGCTAGTCTTATGTAGGATATTGGGCAGTTTTAGACCAGAAAGAGGCGTGGTGGCAATATTTTCTGAGCACTGTGCACACCTAACCACTTTGGAACCCCCCTTTCAGAAATCCTAGATTCACTACTGTTAAGCATGAATGCCAGCAACATAGGCCAAGAATCTATGATGAAAATCCTCTAAAATCCAGTGATTTATAGCTCTTTATTCAACCTAGCCCAGCCTATCATTACAGTGGCCTACTGTAAAGAACCGACCTTTCATCATCTAGAATCTATGATTATGAATAGTCGTCCTTTACCTACAGGCAGGATCACTTCATTAGAATATTAAGCACAGGCATCACAGCTTACTCAGATAATCTACTAGCCCCAACAAAAAGGCATCAAGGTCAGCCATCCCGGTCGAGTCAGCAGCAGGTTCTGCAGTAGCAGAGCAGTGATACGGGGAATTCCCCCATTCCGTTGCCAGGGAACGCTCCCGCTTAAGAAGGTTGCTGGAAGAAGATGGCTTCCAGTGACGAGCAGTCGGTCAGTTCAACGCCTGAAGTACCTTCCGTAAGTCCTGGAAGCTCTGTGTCCACCGCATTGAAAGAGGAATATGAAGACCTTCTCAAATATGCTCTTGTAACTCCTGTCTTGGAGCCGAGTATGGGCGGGAGGGCGACTTTGAGACGCCCGGACGCTTCAATGACTGGCGCGTCAGCGGTCGATTCCTTCCGGCTCCCAAACAGTACCCTTCATACCAACTTGAACGTTACCGAAGGTACAGTAGAGCCACACACACTTGCGTGTATTGTTCCGTTATCTGTGTCAGCCGATATGATAATGTCAGTTTATTCTGTAATAGCCCAAGGGCGGGTAAGTCTGCCTACCTGTGTGTGTATAAAATATATGTGCGTGTCTGTGTGTGTGTGTGTGTGTGTGTGTCTTCCTATTGTATTGCAGTTGTAAAGATCCCCAGCAGTATCGAAGAAGACCATACCGCACAGCCGCCTTACCCAACACAACAACACCCTCATAACCAGTATCCACCTCAAAGTGACACCTCCTCCTCTGAGCACCGGCATCGTGAGGAGGATGGAGAAGTTGACCTGGAAAGCGTCCCTCTGGGGGCCCCTCCACAAGCAGGCACTCCTTCTCTTCACAGCTTTGCTGCTCCACTCAGCTTACATGGAGGAGGAGGAGAGGAGAGGGACCAAGAACTGGTGCAGCTGGAGATGCAGTTGGACGCATGGTGCGGCGACATGAAGAGGAACATTCTGGTGGGTGGTCTGTATGAAGGGTGCTTGTGAATTGTGATCCACAGATCTATAGATATGTATGTATGGACATATTGATGTTTGGTTACAGAAATGAGTCCTATTTTAAGCGCAGCCCCTTTTGTGCATATATTTGCGTAATGGTGCTGGGGTTATGGTGAATATGCTCCAAAATGCATAGCCCATGAAGAACGTTGCATTACTAGACCCCACCAGCACTGCATGTCTATACACAAGAGCCCAGCTACAAAAATCATGAAAGAGTGGGCCTATCTCAATATGCTTATGTATGCACTGTGTATGTATGTATGTATGCACTGTGTATGTACATGTATGTGTGTATTTGTAGCCTCAAGTGGAGGCATGCTCAAGTGTAGCTTATACGTATATGTACATAATGAGCACCTTGTCTTGTAGAACAAGGTGTGTGTGTGTGTGTGTGTGTGTGTGTGTGTGTGTGCGTGTCCTTCTTTGCAGGCAGAGTTTGCACAGTGTCTTCTGAGATTAAAGCAACGGATGAAGGAGGATTTGGAGGGAGAGAAGGCTAGGTGTGTGTGTGGTTGTGCCAAGGGGCAGGTCGTGTACGTATATGTGTGTATGCAGTCTAACATGTCTAGGAGATTTATACATGTATGTGCATGTACATATGTATGTGTTTCAGTATTAGACATTTGTACGTAACTTACCATGAAAGGATTATACATAATATTGTGTTCTAAACAATTTATTGTATCTATTATACCGGCTTGCAATGTCCTTCTCTTCACTTTCTCCCTCACCTGTAAGGTATGCACATGCGATTAGCCAGACGCAGCGTGAGTTAGAGGGAGTGAAGGACCTTGCAGCCACTTATGAGACCAGCATCGCCAACAAGGACCAAGTCATTGCCAACCTCACTGGAGCACTGCAGAAACAGGTGTGATGACCTCCAATGTGTATGACCAGCCCCTCATAACCAGTTAAACTATATTCAACATTAGTCAAAGAGATTGCAAACATTTCGGTAGCTATCAGCTATGCATGTACATTAGTCCCGCCCATCGGACTCCTTCCCTGCTGTGATTATACTCATAATCCTTCATGATCATCAACTGCACACACCAATTACCTACACCAACTATCACATGTATGTACATGTTTCTTTGCAGAGAAGCAAGTGTGACCTCCAGTCATCATTTGGTCGGTGGAAGGTGGGTTTTATGCAGGAAGCATTCAGCAGATGTTTTCTTCCTATGAAGTATACCATTTGAACACTTGTGTGCGTATATTTCATTCATAAAGGTTGTGTACTTGTTTCAGTTGTTTGTATCTCAGGGGTGTGTGTATATTCTTGTTTCTAACTATTGTGTAGTATGCATTGTATAGTGAATGTTTTGTGTATAATTTGTAGGTGCACCATGTTGATGCGAAGAGGGAGCACTTTGTGACCAAGATGGCCGCCAAACACTACACCCGCAGACTACTCCTCAAGGTGTGGTGTGCGTGGCATGGGATCATTGAAAGCAGATGGAAGCAGCACGCGGAGAAAGCCTGCCAGGTGAGCTGGGGATAGAAGGAAGTGGATTGTATCATACTGTGTGGTATGTACGTACGTATGTATGTATGTATGTATGTATGTATGTATGTATGTATGTACTTAAGCGCAGCCTCTCTCTGTGTGTGTGCATGTGTGCGTGTGTGTGTGTGTGTGTGTGTGTGTGTGTGTGTGTGCATGCGTGTGTGTGTGTGTGCTGGTCTCCATCCTTGTCTATTGCTGAGTGGTCTGCTTTCCTTGCTCCTACTGTCCTCAGAGTAGAGCAGAAGAAGTTTGTGTGCAGCTCACCAACGAGTATGAGGAGAGGCTGGCTGTGGTGAGGGGTGCAGTGTGTGTGTACCTGTAGCCCTGTACACTTTTAGTACAATACGTATGTTGTGCTATATGTACATAAGTACAGTACATGTACTTGCAATGACATATCCATAGGTACTATCCAACACTGAGCGCAGGACTTAATGTGATCTGCATGTATCCAGACAAGTGGCACTGCTCAATACCTCACCAGTGCAGTGCAAACTGTGCAATAATAATGCATGCTTGCATACATAGCTGGGCTCCATTTGTTGTAGCATCTTCCATTTACGTAGCTACCATTCACATTAATTCATGCACCTGGACCACATTCATAGGCTATGACATCTGTGCACCATACCATATACGTACATGTATGTGAGTAGTGTAATGGATGGGTTGTTGTCCTTTCAGATGCAACGTTCACTGGATGAAGCACGAGCAGATGTGGTACAGATGAAGGCCCAGCGGGACCTGTTTGCAGACAACATGAAGAAGGCCTTCATGAGGGGAGTCTGTGCGCTGAACCTGGAGGCAATGACAATGTTCCACACCGGCAGTGCTGGCAATGGAGGGGGCAGCGCTGAAGAGGCGGCTGAACATACTAGTGACAGTGACAGTACAGACAACGGGGTTGGAACAGGGATTCCCCATTCACATGTGGGTATGATCTACAGTATGTAGTGAATGAAATGATATGCATGACTAAATCCTAATTGCATGTATTGTGGAATCTGTGTAAGTAACAAGCCCAGCTATCAACTACTTATGTTGCTCATTTGTTCCCATTCATTCGTGCTCTTTTTGTACTTTGGTAAGTTATGATTCTCAGTTATGAGCCTCATTTTAGAAAACTGCTTGGTACTGTGAGTGTACACAGTTGCACACTTTTATCTCTTACGTGCTTTTGGTGTTGTCTGTTTCAGATCCAACACAGTGATGGCGGTCACCATGGTAACAATGACCCCCGTCATCCTGTCTCCATTGGAGTGTCCTTCAAGGCTGAGGAGGCTGGTCCACCTGCCCAGTGGCCTCGGGTCACACGCCCCCCTCCCCTCCCACACCCCTCACTGCAAGGAATGGAGCCAGCCCCTCAAAGACAGGTTAAAGGGACCGGTAGACAGGGGGGAGGTACAAGAAGGACTGTTGCCACTAAAGTCACCCCAGCAGTTGTTATTGAAAGACACCCCCAAAGCTGAGCATAAACTGCACCATAAAAGATGCAAGAAATGTTAACAAAGACCCTATAAGCATGAGTTTACTGCACTGAGTCATTGAGCCTGCGAGTGTTAATACTTACTGTGCCTGCAACACTTGACTGTGTGGCTAAGTGTTTGGGTAGCATCATTTGTTATGTACATATAGTCAGTTTGTACAATTGAGTGCAAATGACGTTCATCGACAGCAGCATGCTGTAGTCTCATGTAACTGGAGAGGGAGCTTCTCAGTTGGCTCTTGCATTTTAGGACGATGCTTCTCGTGTTACCAACTTTAATGAAGAAATTGAAGCTGCTAAAGTATTGGCCAACTGCTCTGGCCTTCCGCAGGGCAAATAGTGAAAAATCTAGTGACATCTGTTACCATTTAATTGTATGCATGCCTATAAGTTGACAGCGCCCATATTAGATTTTTCACTATTTGCCGTGAAGAAGGCCAGAGCAGTTGGCCGAAACGTTGGCAGTTTCAATTTATTCATTAAAGTTGGTAACACGAGAAGTGTCGTCCTCTCATGTAACCGACTGGTTTCTCCCTTCCTTTTTTGTAATGATGTCATAGAGGAGGGGAGGCCATGACATCACAATGTAATGGGGGAAGGCAGAGTGATTAGCTGTACAAAACTAAGCATGATCTAGTTTTGTTCCCAGCCTCACTTCCAGCTACCGACCACTTTGAAGGCACAGAAGAAGGTGGGGGTGAGAACGCGACTAAGCATGATCTTATACAGTGATTTGCAAAATAGGTTGTCCTGATGTCTTGTAATCATGACTTGGTCACGGTCGATTCATTTCTGAGCTAAGCGCCACTTTTGCCGAGATAACTGCAATACCTGAATGGCTAGGCCGTGCAGTCGCTATGGCGTCAGGCATGGTCAAAGTTTAAAGGTGAGTTGTGGTTAGCATGGCACTTCACGACAGCCACTCCGCAATCCACTGTGGTTGTAATCAGATATTGCCTAGTGCTCTGTTGTGTTACAATAAAAACACAATACCATAACACACACATCTAGAAATATATAGCAATCGCAACAATTTTCAATTAATTGCAATCATTTCAGCATATACAGAATACAGTGTAAGTATTATAATATAACTGGTACACTGTGTGCAGTGTTGAAATTTGATATTTGTGTGATAACAAAAGAGGTGCATATATGGAGTCACAAATAGAATGATTTAAAAGACAAGTTTCTTTTGGGGGGGGGGGGGGGGGGGTCCTTGAAATATGGGCCTATATATGTAGTAAATTTGTAGTAAAGGGTTATGATATGTGGTGCTGCCTCCCACTGGTACACAGGGAGAAGTCAACCTTTGGGTGTTACTGGTCGTCCATTGCAAGGTCTTCATCGCCCTTGGCTGACGCTGAGTACTTTGCAGTGCAGTCACTTTTCATCTTCTCACACAAGTCCCAGAGGGTACCTTCCTGTGAGCCATACAAGATGCCAGCACCTCTCAGTAGCCCAACAGCTTGGATCACATTCTGGAGTAGATCCAGCAAGGTTGATTTAAGTGTCATTGTGAGCACAACAAAGTTGGCAAAGGAAAGACTTGATCTGCTCTGCCTCTGACTCACTTAAATCACATTAAACGTGCAGTTCCCTCTTTTTATACAAGTTATATGCATTACTGTACAAATTATACAGTTCAGTTGCTCTGTATTTGTGTATTGAGCCAGTATTGCTATTTTCCTTTTATGTACTCCTTGCACACACCAAGGGTGGTGGTAGGTGTATCCTGGCACAGTACTAGCTGCAATGTAGGATAACAGGTATGCTTATATCTGCCAGGCACGGACACTCCTCACGTTAATGATGCATTCACGCAAAGTTTATTACGGCTGGTAATTGTAGGATGTAAACTTAACAAACTGGACACAGGCAGCAGAACAGGGGCTACAGGGGGTTGTGGCCCCAGCCCGCAATGTATTTCATGATCCAGAAAAAAAGTGGCCATGAGCTTAACTGGCTCTAACTGCCACCAATCAAACAGCTGCATGCTCCTCAAAAATCCATTTACCTTCCACAGCCACTGCTGGTAGCTAGCTAGTTATACATATGTACAAGGTGGTCTGGATCAGTAGGCCTCAGACTGTATAGTACACTTCATGATCAATAGCAAGAGATATGTACATAGTGTAGTCCTGCATGGCTGTAGCTGCTAACCCCCACTTTGTGACATGATGAAATAAAGGCTACCAACCAGCTATGACAGATATACAAGGTATGTAGCATAGCAGTGTTAGCCTCCTTGAAAGGCTCCACAGTCACTAGTCACTGCCTCTTTCTGCATTCATTCAATGACTGTCGCAGTGCATCATACAGGAAGATGACACCCTCTCCCATGCCCATCCATCCACTAGCCACTCCTCACAAAACTATAGAATGGCCCAGCAAACCCTTCTTAAAAGATGAAATAAATTCTGGGGAGAACACTGGGCAGCAAGGGGCAGCGACAGTGCAAGTTTGTGTGGGATGTGACGTAGTGATTATTACTACACTGCTGTAGGGCAACAGAGAAGGTAGCTAGCTGTCAGTATGCCCATACTGAATTGTGCATGCATTTGTTTGTGCACAGAATTGAGTCAACAACCCAACTATGTTGACCATGAACATTCGTGAAAGTACTGGGTGGGTAGTCTCGCGAGCCAGACCACTACCTCCTCCATTTTATATGATGACATCATCAAATAAAATGGAGGAGATGTAGCAGTCTGGCTTGCACAACTACTGGGTGGGCATGAATAGAGAACACTGAACGATTATAGTCAGATTCAGAGTTGAAGTAGATGGCCATAAAACTGGAGAGATTTGTTCTTCACGAGACATCTGATCTATACTTTAATACTGGGATCCCAAACAGGCGACATAGAGTAGCTGTAGACGGCAAGATGATGAGTGTTGAGACAGCGACTGATAAGATAGCCAAGGACATGTCCTACCTGTTCCAGTGCCTTGTCTCCTACGACAGTGCCCACTCAACAATTAAACTACCGCAATAGCAGACACATCATTTACACCAACTTAATTACACTGTGTCCTAATTCAAGCCAGTTCCAAAGTGCATTCGTGCATCAGATGTTTTCTTTCCGCCACGAAACATCTCACGGATTAGGAGGATTGTTGGTTAGGCTCGCAGTGAGACTACACAGACTACTAGAAGGAAGTATGGTACAAGATCAGATGTCCAATTGATATAGTCACAGATACGTCGTGCGCCACACACTGTGACTTTGTCGGCCATTTTGTAGACGAGACCCATTCCAGTTTCAAAACTAGGACACATTCGAAAGTGCGTATTATCATGAACTAATGAACGGGGACCAACGGTCGAGAGCTTCAACTGACAAGAACGATGAAGTCTTGCTGTACATGGCGGTACCAGATCTCAACGTAGAAGGTAAGATTTTTAACATCACTGCATGCATAAAATTGGGCACACTTATTGAAGATTGCCATGGGCGGAACGGATTGTTGGCCTGAAGTGTGTAAATCACACAGTTTCTGGTGATTGAAGTGACAAAGTTGTAGCATGCGTGAGAACTGATGCGACATGGTATAATTCATTAGTCGTTTCTTCTGATCTCTAAATTTACATATTCCAACTCAGTAACCAATCATAGATTATCTAAAGCGTATATAGTTTAGATAATCTGTGATCTAATTTACCTACAAACTGTTACGTAGATGTGTGAACAGAGCTCTGTTGTCAAGGAAACCGTTAACAATTAGGTATTGCAGGAGTGAGACACCCTTCCAGAGCACTTTAGGAGTATGCAGTCTATCAATGTTTTTAAGAAGCATAAAGGGCATTGGTTGATGGGCAACAGTTATTTTTAACGTACCCTGTCTTCTAAGATGTTAATATGTCTTTAAAAACATCATAAAAGTGTATTTAGTAGTTTGAGCGAGTGGTTCAATGATTGAAGCTACGTATTGGTTCATTGTGACCATTGTTGCTATGCATATTCATTCCTCGGACATCTCATTCGCGTGCATGTGGAAGTCAAACTATAAAGGAAACACATGCGAATCTACCATTCCAACAGTGTTAATGTGATTGAGGACAGAATGCAAATGTCAGTGTGGACAAGAAGCTCAGAAATGACTGTATCAAACAGTGAAAAATTGAAATAAGTGAATAATTTAGGCCGCAAAGGTCTTTGTTAGCAGCTAAATCTAAAAATGATTGTCAATTTGTCATATTTCCTTGCCTGTCGAGAAAGTTTGTAGTTTGCTGCATTTTGTGGTGGTTGTGGAAATCATTACTTGAAGATTTCGAATAACAGCTGGCAGCAGCTGGGCAGTATATGCTCTACTGACTGTGCTTTTTATGTACATTTGGTGTGTGCAGATTTTCATGGTGGTGATTCTGCTGGTAAGACAAATCCCAAGCGTGGAAAGAAAGTGACTGTAAATGGCAAGCAGCTGGCCGTGTTCCTGTACAACGGGCGTGTGTATGCAGTATTGGAGAAGTGCCCTCACATGGGTGAGTGAGTAAGTACATCCAGATAGACATGGGTTGTCCATCAAGCTACATCTCTCTCTCAATTTCACATAACTGGAAGCAATTGCCTCTCACTGACACTGCTTATGGTTGCGTGATACACAAGGGTGGTCTAGCTGGCTAGACTAGGTATGCACACGTACACACAAACACACACGCACACACAAACACATGCACACACACACACACACACACACACACACACACACACACACACACACACACACACACACACACACACACACACATCAGTGTAGTGTGGCCAGCCCACCGCTCTACCCAAAATGGCAGCGAGGCTATACCAAACTACACACACATGCATACAGTATATACACATAGTCGTATGTATTAGCAGTGAAGATGGTCTATGTACCGTGGTTATGCAAATGAAAGACAACGTTGTGAACTATGCATGGTAGTGAAACAGAGAGAGGGGAGGGGGGGGATGACAGTGAACCGGACTGTTTCCTACCATGTGTAGTTCACAACGCTGTCTTTCATGTATTAGCAGTATTCAGTGCACTGCAGTGGTGTTGAATATACATATACAGTGGTATTTAATGGAGTTGATCTTCATCCCTCATATCCCATGCCTGCATGCTAGGACTGTCATGCCAAATTGCCCCCCCCCCCCCCCCATGGAACCAAAGCAGCAACCGAAATGGTTCCCCCTCTGTTAAATCACCAGCACCAGCGCGGATTGACGGTCAGATTTGTCGTGTACTTGTACCCTGACGTCTTTCCCAAGCTGGGATGAATTCTCAATCTGGGATAACATGGGTTTGTTTGATGAAAAGGTGATTTTGTTCATTAGATGGGCGCTTTGGTTCGATTTATAGGCAATTTCGTTCAATGAGTGGACGATTTTGTTCAATGAACAGACGATTTCAGCTAACAGGTCTTCGCTGCACGCTCAAGAGCCACCACAACAATGAATATCGGCAGACGAAAGGGACTTTGTCACTATGGTGGAACCATTACAGCAGCCATTTTCTGCCGTTTTTGGCCCGGCAGAACTATTTCGGCGGGGGGAACTTTTACGTCATGCTAGAGCCATGTTATGCTCTCTCAACTGGTTCAATGACTTGTGTAGTCTTGTACTCTGATCCTGGCTGCTGGCTGCCATGGGTCGGGTACGAGACTACCAAAGACTAGTTCAGCGAATCCAGTCTAAGGTAGAGCTATTGATTAGTGCAGCCACCTCTCTAAAACAGCTAGCCTCACTAGCCCCTAATACATAGCAGTAACATAGCTACAAGAGGCTGCATTGCAATCTACCCCTATAATGCAGCCACCTCTCTATATATAAAGGTCTGTCCTAAATGGCTCTCAGATGGTTGTGTGTTCAGAGAATGATTTCACAGTAGAATACAGTATGCAAGCACACAGCACTTGCACACGCCCTCCTGTATCATCTCCTTCCCATGTCCTCCCCTTAGGCGGTCCACTTCACTTAGGGGATATTGAAGACATTGGTTATGGGGAATCCCCCCGCATCCGTTGCCCTTGGCACCACTGGTGCTTTGATCTCAGCAGTGGTCAACAAGTGAGGCCGAAGTACAACGGAGCGTGCACTTCTGCCTTCCCTGCTCGCATCACCACGGACGGACGGATCGAGATTGGCTTCACCTCTCTTCACTCCAGTTTCTTCACTGACAGTGACTTTTAACACCTTGCAACTTTTGTGTTTGTATACAGTACTAGCATCTATCATACGCTGTGCGGTTTACAATGTGCACCTTTTATCATTATTTTTTCTGTTTTCTCACCTGTACATATATTTTGGACCCTTCTCAACACATTTGAGCCTTTCCCAATCTCTTGTTTATTTAGTGCTTTAAAATTGAATGATTGTATGTATGTTTGTAAATATGAATACGTACAGAGTGAAACCTCTTAATAGTACAATATTAGTTGAACCTCCTTATAAAGGACACCCAGATTTTAGGACACCTCTCTAATGAGGACAGTGCCTACTGTCCCAGCTACAGAGACATGTACAAAACTACCTCTGAAATATGGACACCTCTCTAATGAGGGGGCAGTGCCTACTGTCCTATCTGCATAAAGATGTATTTTATTTCCTTCCATGGCCATGCATTCCCCAACAAGCACTTTGAGACAAACTCAAAAGTGTCTGAAGAGAGATTTATTATTGTAACTTACACTGTGTACATGCATTTCTTGCTCCTATGCAATAATATTGTTAGCTATATACCTAGCTACATGCAGCTTTTCCCTGAATTAATGTTGTATTCATGATTTCATTCTGTTTGCTTGGTGACAATAAGGCTAGCTAGCTGTCAGGATGCCTATTCATAAGGTTTCCCAATATACAATACATTCAATCCCAATACTATTCACTATTGTCAATGCCATGCAAAGCTGCATTCAGGGCAAACTACAGTGATGGATCTGGGGGGGAAGGGGGATGGGAAGGGGGGAAGAACCAAGGATGCAGTGGAATCCCCCTTTTGCTATGCATAGTCTCATTTAGGACCATTGGGGCTAGGGGTGCTGGCAACCACTAGTCCAGGCCAGGGCACTGTCGACACTTATAGTTACTTTAGAGACTCATCCCCCATGCAGGGGGATGATTCAGCCCCCTTTCAGAAATCATGCATGTTCATATAGATCTGCCTCTGAAGCATGCACATTTAGAACATGTTGAATACATGAATTGAATGTGCTCTTCATGCAAGTACATGCACTTGACAGCCATTCTGTACATGTAGTTGCGTGTGCTTACACCACACAAAGGAATGCATGCATGCCTGTACATATGGGTCTGCTGATCCATCATGAGATAGCTACATGATCTTAAGGCTACTACTTTTGTAGAGATTCGTAGCCAGTGGACAGTTGTCGGTAGCATACAGCTACTTACCTTCATGAAGGTGGCTGTATGCTACCGAAACGTTGGAAACAATTGTCCCTTGGCTATAGTGTCTACGAATCACTACAATGCCTGACCTACCTAGCCACTCAGGCCTTTTTAAGCATACTACTTTCAACAGGTACTAATGTTATGAATTAACTGTGTATATAATGCATGCAAATATTGCGTAACCATAGACGTTTCTGTATAGGCTAAAATTTTAAACTGAAAATCTTGAAATTGCTAAAATAGTACCCCACCACTTCATGGACTTTCAGAATGCTAAATTTAGTTGCTGTTACAATTTGTAGCCTAAAATATAATAATTATGATAATACAGGCTGTCTCTGATTTCCCATGTGCACACTGACAATTTGCAGAGGAGAAGTTGATAACTGTGACAATGTGGACTGTGCCCAGACCAGGTATTGGTGTAGGCAGACTGTCCTCCATAATAATAGCCAATGGTGGGCTACGCACTTCATCATCAGAGTACATCTGATTTAGGCAATCTTGCAACAGGTTCCCAAACTGTGGGTAGTCGTTACCTAGGTTACGAACCAAAATTGTACACAACTATGATGTCACACAGTCTGTATCCTAGGTAACGACTGCCCAAGGCTTTGGAACCTGTTGCAAGATTGCCTAAATCCGCTGTACTAGTTAACGTGTGGAGCACGTATAATAATAATTATGCACGTTGAGCCAACTAAGGGGAACATGGACTTAGCATAACTAAAATAATTATTTATAGTGTAATGAACTGTGCACTGCAGATGCTATTTGACCACATTTGTTCACACATAATTTATTCTGTATTTTAGTAGTTATATTGCACACAAAGTCACGATTACAGTTGATTTCAGGTTGCTTGTCTCATGAATGTAAAATGAAAAATGAATCAAGCCGACCAATCAATACTGCCTATGTCATCAGGTACTGTGATTTGATTGGTCAGTTTGTTTTCCCATTATACATTCATGGAACATGCAAGCAATGTGAAATTATTGACTGCATAATCATTAACATGAAGCTTATAATTTGACAGAGTTCTGCCATGGTGCACAGCATTTCAGGATCAAGGCCAAGCTGTGTCCAGAACGTGTCTGGGCAGTGCATGGGGGTTTTGGGACAGATTGTGTACGTAGCTCGAGTTGATGAATGCTCAGAATGCTTTGTAGACCGCAGCTGATCGAATATATAGTAGGAGTCACATACTCTGTACTAACCAGCTGTGTGTATAGACTGCTGCAGTGGGTGGCCCATGCATTACTAATTGAATTACTATTGGACCTGCAGCTTCATTTGGCTGCAAGAGCTCCGTCCCTATATATACTCCCAATAATATAAGCAGAGGAAGCTACTTTGGGGGGGGGGGGGGGGGGGGGCTGTACTTAATCACAATGTGGCATATAATTAACCTCACCCATGCTCACCAATCTCATGCTGTCCCATGATCTGAATTTGCAGGCAAACCGTTGTGTTTGGTGTCATACTCTTGTTTTAGCCCTGTGGCCAAGTTACATGGGAAGTAAAGGATTCAGAAAAGTATACATTGACAGGTAACTGATTCAGCTAGTATGTTTGCCATCTGTATTATGTTAGGGTATGAACTCATCTAACTGGCAGAACAGGGTTTCAGTACATTGAGGCATTCTAAGTATTTTTTTTTGGGGGGGGGGGCTCATCCCACGTTCTAAAACACTGGGGGGGGGGGGGTGGGGACGTCAGCCCCTCAGCTGTATAGTGACCGTCACCTGTGAATAATGGGACAGGGATTATGCCTAAGAGGGCTTTGTGTTACCATATAGCAGGAAAATGTTGAGAGCAAAAATTTTGCAAATATGCTCGAATCATGAAAATCGTGCACATTACACCTCGCAAAAAGTTTCTGGTATACGGTATGTATATGCATGCATTCATCCAATTTGCTACAGATGCAATTATGGTCAATACAACTGCCATTTCCTGCTATTGACCAATCGCAAATAAGCTTATAAATACATGTGCAGTTGCTCTGGCAAGGCAGATCAGTAGCTGTACCTCTGCAGGAAAGTGGAAGAGAAACTGCCACGTGTATAGCTGACCGATCGAACACAATACCGGCCATCACAATGTTGAGAGTGCTTCAGCTCCTTATAATGATTGGAGCTGTTCTCCAGTATGTAGAAAGCAGCAGTCCAGCTGGTGTCGCATGTGGCTCATGGGCATTTCCAATCGTGGGCCTACCAGGCAAAGAAGGGATGCCAGGTCCACCTGGTACGAGTGGTGAGCAAGGTCCAATAGGGCCACCTGGTGCACCTGGGAGTATGGGTCTCCAAGGCCCTCGTGGGGACAGAGGCGAGTCAGGGATGCCGGGCTCAAACGGAATGAATGGTGATCAAGGGATACAAGGTCCAACTGGACCAAAAGGTGATCAAGGATCACAGGGCCCAATGGGGATGAAAGGTGAACAAGGTCCAGCAGGACAAAATTATGTTGGAGGCTCTACTTATACCCGCTGGGGACTGTCAACTTGCAGTTCCATACCTGGTACAACTCGGGTGTATGATGGTATTGCAGCAGGAACTCGCCATGGCCAACGAGGAGGAGGCGCAAATCTGCTTTGCTTGCCACTCAACCCAGTGTACTCCTCCTTCAAATCTGGGACCCAAGATCAATCTAGTATTGGTCCGGTAGAATTCCATCCGGATGCTCCACTTGGTGGCGTTAGCTGGGAACACAATGCCTACTGTGCTGTCTGCAAGACCACTCGCCCCACAACAATTATGATACCTGCTACTACCAACTGTCCATCAGGGTGGACGCGGGAGTACCAAGGCTATTTGATGGCAGCAAAACAGGACCAGTATCGTGGGACGTTTGTTTGCGTTGACAGCTCTGCTCAACCCTATCCTAGCAGCAGCGGAGACACTAGTGCAGCTCATGATTTGTTCAATGTGGAGGCATACTGTGATATCATTCCTTGTCCACCGTACAACAGAGACAAGGAACTAACCTGTGTTGTGTGCTCTCAGTGATGCCTGCACTCACACCTTTGATAATGCAAGATACAGACCAGCTGCAGGCATTAGACTTTGGAACTTACAGTAGCCACACACACAGCCATGCAATTATACATGTATAGCATAATTTATAGATCATACACATTAGGTCCTGTTAGCAATGTTAGTGTGTGCATGTGTTGAACATTAGATGATTGTGTGCATGCACATTGAAATGATTACCTTTGACTGTCTCTGATTTGATTGCGATTGTCACTGAATAAGGCAGCAACCTCTTGAAAACAGCCAGCCTCCCTGGACCCAAATAGTACTAAAACATCGCACTCTACCAATGCAATGCAGCCACTTCTCTATAAAGGCTAAATGTACGTATATCTGGCCCACATGTAGGTGCATGGCTGTCTTAGATAGGTTTCACTTATATACAGTACAAGTTATATACAATATATATACTAGGGTGAAGCCGTACAAGGAATGCACCAAAAATGCATATGGGGGCAGCAGTGAGGGATGGACTGGCGGAAATGTACTTGCCACAATATTAAAGTCTCATCATTTGGCACAGAACAAATATTCATTTTTTTTCGATCAGACCTTTGTTTTTGTGTGTGTGTGTGGGGGGGTGAAAGTTTGCATATAAATGTCCATAGGAGAAGACTGAATGTACTGTGCATTTATACTAATACATAGTGATGCCTACTATTGGAAAAAGTGCTACATACAGTTATGACCCGTAGCATGCCATGGCCAGGCGGTCCATCTGACTTGTGCCATGGGCATGATTGCACAACGTGGCTCATGCAGCCCACGCTATAGATAGGCAAGCAGAGAAATACTGCCTTCCTGCTTGCATGAGTACGTACCTGCATGGGATTGCCTGGCGGTAAAGTGCACACTGCGATATTAAAGTGCGCGACATTTGCCGACATACATTTCTATATTCTTTGCAGTAGGCCTTTGTTCTTGTGTATGGTGCGTTGAAAGTGCACATATAAATGTACATAGGAGAACACTGCATGTACTGTGTATTTATATTGAGACATGGTCATGCGTAGTATTCCAAACAACACTGGTGCATACAGTCATGAACTGTGGCAGCCATACCCAGGTGGTCCAGCTGACCCATGGCATGGGTACGATTACTTAATGCACCTCAAGATGGCTGCAATAAAGGGAGGTAATCTAATAATAGCACCAATTAGCTGGAATCACCACCTATGCAGAAGCCCATGAAGCTCTTAGCACAGTTGCCTGACAATCCCTATGGTGCAATATACGAACAGTATATGTATATATAATGAGGTGAAGTCGAATGCGTATATATATACAGGATACTTATGTGAAGTTATATATTACACACGATAATCACAATAATCACACACATGCAGTATGTACCTCATATATAAAACACATCCTTTATGCATGCGTGCACATATACCAATATGTACAATGCAGTGTACATGTTACGCGCATACCTCCAACTTGCGCAAACCTCCAACTATTGCCCATGTGACCGGAATGGGGTTACGTTACATACTGTATGCATGGTTATGAGAGCCATTAACTACGTACATGCACATGCACTGGTACATAGATATGTGTGTCAATCTCCAACTGTACATGACAGTGATGTTTACAGCGCAGTAACAATATTTTGAGTGCAAAGAAACTTAATAGAACAAGCATGTATGTATTATAAAATTGTACAATTATGCAATTCTGTTAGCACAATACATAATGGGTGGACAAGTATGAAATAATACTGCAAATGGTTACAGTATGTGAAATACAATTTAATGATGATGTACAACATAATTACTGTAATAAGAATTAAGAGAAAAGAGAATATGTGGAAATTTGTTGATAAGTAATTTATTATTATTCTGAATCTATTAATCTTGGTAGTGTGGCAGGTCTATCTTCCTTACAAAGCCACAACGCAGCAGCCAACCAAGAAGTAGGCCAAACTCTTTCACATTCTTCTTCACATTAGTCACTTCCATTGAACTAATCTGATCCAATTTAAGACCTTTTGTCTCAGCAACAAAGAGTACAACAAAGATGGATGACATGAGACTGCACCCTCCCAGTACCAGGAAAGGAATAGCCTGTCCAATGGCTGCACTGATAATTGGGAAAATAGCAATCACTGTAATAACACACAGCCAGCTAATAGCAGCACTGATTCCCATTCCCAATTCACGAATTTCATCTGGGAACATTTCACCTCCAATTATCCATGGCACAGGACCCCATGAGAGGGAGAAAGCTGTAAAATAGAAGCACACGCTGGCAATGGGGAGGGCACTGAGCTGGCCTGCAAGAGGAGATGGCTCCAGGGGCACAGAGACACAGTTCTGAATGGAAGATGAATTGGTGGATTCCATTGTGGAGTTTCCATTGGCAGAAGAAATGAAGCCAAAAGCAGCACCAAAGTACACAGCCATACCAATGTTGGCTACCATTAGTGCCAGACCTCCAAAGAACACTGGAATACGTCGACCAAATCGGTCGACCACAAAAAGAGAGAGAAAAGTTACTATCAATTGAACAACTCCGACAGTCAATGAAGCAAGCAACCCAGAAGAAATACCACCCCTATCAAGACCTGCCGCATGGAAAATGGGACCTGCATAAGATGCTATGGCATTCACACCAACAAACTGTTGGAAAAACATTATGGTAGAAACAATCACAATTCTTAGACAATTAGACTTGATGGAGGACTTTCTGTGAGTTGTAACCTTGTCATTTACCACCATGTCCTTGCTGTACTTGGAATCCATAGAAGCAGCCCGTCTTTTTTCAGGGTGAGCACGAATATTCCTCACCGGGTTACGAGATAGTCTTGGCGATTCCCGAATGGTGCACATCAGAACAAGCTCCACGACAGACACAGCAGTACATAGAAATGCAAATTGCCAGTAAGAGATGTAGGTACCAAGCAGGTATGTTAACAGCACTCCTGTACAAATGGACATTTGAAAAAGTGCTCCCAACTTTCCGCGAATAGAAGGCGGGGACACCTCTCCAATGTACACCTATATAAAATGAAATGTATAACACACACTTTTAGATTGATGATTGATGAATGGCATTACATGGATGAAGATGATACCCCATACATCTCCATATATGCAGAAGAGATCACTCCAGGCATGGTACGTATTTATATAAAATAGAGCTGTTATGTTTCAATATAATATTCAAATGCTCAAGTCACCTGAATGCAGTTTGAATAACAGTGTATGTGTAAATTGGTTGGCATTCAAATGCGTTGTAGATCCCAAAGGATTGAGTAATGGGTCAGCTTATCTGCTCACCCTTGTGTCACCATACGTCTTGCAACAGTAGTTAGCTACCAGCAACAGTGGTTGAGAAAACGTCATGTGATTTGGGTCTGAGTATGGCTTGGTCATTCTTAGCATAACTTTCTACACTTTGGTAGTGGATGTGGCGTGTCAGCTCTCGCTACCAGCTAAGCTAGTCACAGAATTTACCCATGCTGCAGTAAAATCAGAGCCTTGCTTTGTGTCAGATCTAATTGTCAATTCTGGACTGTTTGCAGACCGTCTGCGCTTGACAGATAATCCACAAATAGTCAGATAACCCCCCCCCCCCCCTTCTTTCCTTACCATGTGTAGTTCCGAACGTCGTCTTTTGTGTCACCATGGTACATAGACGATCTTAATCAACATGTCCGATAAGTCACTGATTAGTCAGTGCCGGGCGTGGGACTTTCAAAGGAGGCTCTGGATAGAGCCCGCCCACATTGGTATATAAGGAGGGAATGGATCAGTGGCTGTTGGCGGTGACCAGTGACCCGGCTGCTAAAGGGTCGGCTAAAGATCTGGAGGTTGCCGGTGCTGGTCTGGTTCACTGCCATTTTTCCCTTCCCCCTCTTTCCTTACCGTGTGTAGTTCCAAATGTTGTCTTTCAAATAATCCACAAATAGAACGTACTACATTTCATGTCAATCTGCGTAGTAGTTAGATGCCTGGAACCAGCTTACTCCTCTCCAGTACATAGCAGCCTCTTACCCGAGCTGTTTGCGTTATTAAATAGTTGCACTTGGCTTGAGTTAGACACTACTAATATAGCGTGGCACATGCACCTGTACATGTTCCAAGAGCGAGCTAGCTAGTTAGTTATTTGCTTGGTATACACCTATGTATTATGTCAGGTGCATTTCGCAGCACAGGCACTGCCTTGGCGTGCACTCTTACCGGTACAGCTCCTGCAGCCCATCCTGCGCCCACTCCTGTGAGGAGGCGACCGAGAAACAGCAAGGCCCTGAACAACACTGGAGACCACGCACCTCCGTGGTAGGTGAAGTAGGAGACGGCCACCATCAGCCAACCAGACACGAACAGCGAGGACATGAGGACCAGGCCCGTCACAAAACCCGTCAACTTCACCACAGGCGAGCTGAGTATGCTCCCAAAGACGGCTCCGGCGGGGGCAATGGGCCCAACAAAGTCCTGGTACGTGCACTGGTTGAAGCCCGACCACACCGTGAAGTTGACAGGTAGACGGCTTTGAAAGTCGTCCAGGATGGGAGAGGAGAAGACGACAGCGAATCCATATTGAATTCCTCCCAGGCAGACGGCCAAGGTGTAGTAGACGGCCAGAGCAATGGTCTTCCACCCTGTCGCTGGGCGCTCTACGTCGTCATCAGTGTCGCTCGGAAGGAGAGGTTCTGATTCCCTTGGCATTGTTGGTTGGCTTGACCTGAAAGAAAAAGGTCTATAGCAGATCAAAGAGTGAGGATTCGTTATTGTGTCTGGGTCATTGACCTTGCTCGCATCAGTCACATCAAATACACGCACAGCCAAGGGATTGCGCAATATATAGATGATGTAACGCAACCACTGGCCTGTACTCAGTACATCTGTTGAGGTGTGTGTGTGTGTGTGTGTGTGTGTGTGTGTGTGTGTGCGTGCGTGTGTGTGTACGTGTATGTGTGTCCACATAAGGTAATACAGTATCAGTGTGCGCATGTACATACACGAGACATGTTGTGTGCAAGTGTGTATGTGTGTGTCTTGCTGGCTCAATCACAGAAGACCATGTATATAGCTATTGTAGATTTCAGGTTGCTTGTCCCGTGACTGTACAATGTGATATCATATACTGGCCATTCAAAACTGTCTGGTTACATCATAGGGTAAGACAATTCTGATTGGTCAGTTTTTGATAATCCAACTTACATTCATGATCAAGGGACAAACAAAGAGAAATCTAAAGTACAGCCGCAGCCTGCTAGCTACATATGGATTGCGTTCACATGAGCAGCTGAGTATAGCTGGCCCAGGTCTATATATGCATGTTCTTTCTCTTGCCATTTCCAGTATATAGTGAAATGACACAATGCATGTGAGTTCTGAACAAACCACAGGGTCAGTCATCTGTGAATTTTCTGAGCAAATTTTATTTAGTACTAGAAGCAGCTAGTGTATGTAATGTATAAAATGTTACACATAATGCATACATAATACATATATGTAACAAAATATTGGTTTATTCTATATCACATATTATGTTTTCACAGTGATAAAATGTAATGAATCCATTAATTTTGGTAGTGTGGCAGGTCTATCTTCCGTACGAAGCCACAACGCAGCAGCCAATGAAGAAGAAGACCAAACTCTTTCACATTCTTCCTCACATTTGTCACTTCCATTGAACTAATCTGATCCAATTGCAGACCTTTTGTCTCAGCAACAAAGAGTACAACAAAGATGGATGACATGAGACTGCACCCTCCCAGTACCAGGAAAGGAATAGCCTGTCCAATGGCTGCACTGATAACTGGGAAAATAGCAATCACTGTAATAACACACACCCAGCTAACAGCAGCACTGATTCCCATTCCCAATTCACGAATTTCATCTGGGAACATTTCACCTCCAATTATCCATGGTACAGGTCCCCATGAGAGGGAGAAAGCTGCAAAGAAGAGGCACACACTGGCAATGGGGAGGGCACTGAGCTGGCCTGCTAGAGGAGATGGCTCCAGAGGCACAGAGACACAGTTCTGAATGGAAGATGAATTGGTGGATTCCATTGTGGAGTTTCCATTGGCAGAAGAAATGAAGCCAAAAGCAGCACCAAAGTACACAGCCATACCAATGTTGGCTACCATTAGTGCCAGACCTCCAAAGAACACTGGAATACGTCGACCAAATCGATCGACCACAAAGAGAGAGAGAAAAGTTACTATGATCTGAACAACTCCGACAGTCAACGAAGCAAGCAACCCAGAAGAAATACCACCCCTATCAAGACCTGCCGCATGGAAAATGGGACCTGCATAAGATGCTATGGCATTCACACCAACAAACTGTTGGAAAAACATTATGGTAGAAACAATCACAATTCTTAGACAATTAGACTTGATGGAGGACTTTCTGTGAGTTGTAGTCTTGTCATTTACCAGCATGCCCTTGCTGTACTTGGAATCCATAGAAGCAGCCTGCCTCTTTTTAGGGTGAGCACGAATATTCTTCAGTGGGTTACGAGATAGTCTTGGCGATTCCCGAATGGTGCACATCAGAACAAGCTCCACGACAGAAACACCAGTACACAGAAATGCAAACTGCCAGTAAGAGATGTAGGTACCAAGCAGGTATGTTAACAGCACTCCCGTACAAATGGACATCTGAAAGAGTGCTCCCAACTTTCCGCGAATAGAAGGCGGGGACACCTCTCCAATGTACACCTATATAAAATAAAATGTATAACACACACCTTTAGATTGATGAATGATGAATGGCACTACATGGATGGAGATGATACCCCATACATCTCCATATATCAGATAAGGTCACTCAAGGCATGGTACGTATTTATATAAAATAGAGCCATTATGTTTCAGTATAATATTTAAATGCTCAAGTCACCTGAATGCAGTTTGAATAACAGTGTATGTGTAAATTGGTTGGCATTCAAATGCGTTATAGATCCCAAAGGATTGAGTAATGGGTCAGCTTATCTGCTCGTCCTTGTGTTATCACACGTCTTGCAACAGTAGTTAGCTACCAGCAACAGTGGTTGAGAAAATGTCATGTGATTTGGGTCTGAGTATGGCTTGGTCATTCTTAGCATAACTTTCTACACTTTGGTAGCGGATGTGGCGTGTCAGCTCTCGCTACCAGCTAAGCTAGTCACAGAATTTACCCATGCTGCAGTAAAATCAGAGCCTTGCTTTGTGTCAGATCTAATTGTCAATTCTGAACTGTTTGCAGACCGTCTGTGCTTGACAGATAATCCACAGATAGTCAGATAATCCCCCCCCCCCCTCCTCCCCCTTCTTTCCTTACCATGTGAATGTCGTCTTTTGCGTCACCATGGTACATAGACCATCTTAATCAACATTTCCGATAAGTCACTGATTAGTCAGTGCCGGGTGTGGGAGTTTCAAAGGAGGCTTTGGATAGAGCCCGCCCACATCGGTATATAAGAAGGGGAATGGATCAGTGGCTGTTGGTGGTGACCAGTGACCTGGCTGCTAAAGGGTCAGCTAAAGATCTTTAGGTTGCTGGTGCTGGTCTGGTTCACTGCCATTTTTCCCTTCCCCCTCTCTTTCCTTACCATGTGTAGTTCCGAATGTAGTCTTTCAGATAATCCACAAGTAGAACGTACTACATTTCATGTCAATCTGCGTAGTAGTTAGATGCCTGGAACCAGCTTACTCCTCTCCAGTACATAGCAGCCTCTTACCCGATCTGTTTGCGTTATTAAATAGTTGCACAAGGCTTGAGTATGAAACTACTAACATAGCGTGGCACATGCACCTGTACATGTTCCAAGAGCGAGCTAGCTAGTTACTTGCTTGGTATACACCCATGTATTATATCAGGTGCATTTCGCAGCACAGGCACGCACTGCCTTGGCGTGCACCTACCGGTACAGCTCCTGCAGCCCATCCTGCGCCCACTCCTGTGAGGAGGCGACCGAGAAACAGCAAAGCCCTGAACAACATTGGAGACCACGCACCTCCGTGGTAGGTGAAGTAGGAGACGGCCACCATCAGCCAACCAGACACGAACACCGAGGACATGAGGACCAGGCCCGTCACAAACCCCGTCAATTTCACCACGGGCGAGCTGAGTATGCTGCCGAAGACTGCTCCGGCGGGGGCAATGGGCCCAACTAAGTCCTGGTACGTGCACTGGTTGAAGCCCGACCACACCGTGAAGTTGACAGGTAGACGGCTTTGAAAGTCGTCCAGGATGGGAGAGGAGAAGACGATAACAAATCCAAACTGAATTCCTCCCAGGCAGACGGCCAAGGTGTAGTAGACGGCCAGAACAATGGTCTTCCATCCCGGTGCAGTGGTAGACACTGTCACTGCACGCCCAACGTCGTCAGTGTCGCTCGGAAGGAGCGGGTCTGCTTCCCTTGGCATTGTTGGTTGGCTTGACCTCAAAGAAAGGTCTGTAGCAGATTCAAAGGGTGAGGATTCGTTATTGTATCTGGGTCACTGACCTATCTAGTCTATCGAGCTAGACCTCTTCCGCGTTTATCATGCTCGCTTTACCACATCATATCAAATACGCACACGCACATCCAAGGGATTGCGCAATAGATATGATAAAGCAACCACTGGGCCAGGAGCCCAACTTCAGTCATCTTGTTGAGGCGCGCGCGCGCGCGCGCGCGCGCGTGTGTGTGTGTGTGTGTGTGTGTGTGTCCACATAGCTAAGGCAATACAGTATCAGTGTGTGCATGTACACGAGACATATTGTGTGCAAGTGTACATGTGTGTGTCTTGCTGGCTCAATCACAGAAGACCATGTATATAGCTATTGTAGATTTCAGGTTGTTTGTCCCGTGACTGTACAATGTGATATCATACTGGCCATTCAAAACTGTCTTACTGGCTACATCATAGGGTAAGACAATTCCGATTGGGCAGTTTTTTATTCATCCGACTTACATTCACGATCATGGGACAAACAAATAGAAATCTAAAGTACAGCTGCAGCCTGCTAGCTATAAGCTAGCTAGCTACATATGGGTTGTGTTCACATCAAATGAGCAGCTGATTGGTGCTCAGTATAGCCGGCCCGGTTTTACATGTTCCTTCTCAGGCTCTTGCCATTTCCAGTATATAATGAAATGACACATGTACAATGCATGTGAGTTCTGAACAAACCACAGGGTCAGTCATCTGTGAATTTTCTGAGCAAATTATATTAGTACTAGAAGCAGCTAGTGTATGTAATGTATAAAATGTTACACATAATGCATACATAATACATATATGTAACAAAATATTGGTTTATTCTATATCACATATTATGTTTTCACAGTGATAAAATGTAGTGAATCCATTAATGTTGGTAGTGTGGCAGGTCTATATTCCTTACGAAGCCACAACGCAGCAGCCAACCAAGAAGAAGGCCAAACTCTTTCACATTCTTCTTCACATTTGTCACTTCCATTGAACTAATCTGATCCAATCGCAGACCTTTTGTCTCGGCAACAAAGAGTACAAAAAAGATGGATGACATGAGACTGCACCCTCCCAGTACCAGGAAAGGAATAGCCTGTCCAATGTCTGCACTGATAACTGGGAAAATAGCGATAACTGTCATTATGAACACCCAGCTAACAGCAGCACTGATTCCCATTCCCAATTCACGTATTTCACCTGGGAACATTTCACCTCCAATTATCCATGGTACAGGTCCCCACGAGAGAGAGAAAGCTGCAAAGAAGAGGCACACGCCGGCAATGGGGAGGGCACTAAGCTGGCTTGCAAGAGGAGATAGCTCCAGAGGCACAGAGACACAGTTCTGAATGGAAGAATTGGTGGATTCCATTGTGGAGTTTCCATTGGCAGAAGAAATGAAGCCAAATGCAGCACCAAAGTACACACCCATACCAATGTTGGCTACCATTAGTGCCAGACCTCCAAAGAACATTGGAATACGTCGACCAAATCGGTCAACCACAAAAAGAGAGAGAAGAGTTACTATCAATTGAACAACTCCAATAGTCAACGCAGCAAGCAACCCAGAAGAAATGCCACCCCTATCAAGACCTGCCGCATGGAAGATGGGACCTGCATAAGATCCAATTGCACTCACTCCAATTAGCTGCTGAAACACCATAATGGTACAAACAATCACAATTCTCAGACAATTGGACTTGATTGAGGCTTTCCTTTGATTTGCAGTCTCGGCATTCAGAGACAAGTCCATGTAACATGTGTCTACAGAAACATTCTGCCTCTTTCTACAAAGTGCACGAATGTTACTCAGCGGGTTACGGGATAGTCTTGGCGATTCCCGAATGGTGCACATCAGAACAAGCTCCACGACAGACACAGCAGTGCACAGAAATGCAAACTGCCAGTAAGAGATGTAAGTACCAAGCAGGTATGTTAACAGCACTCCCGTACAAATGGATATTTGAAAGAGTGCTCCCAACCTTCCGCGAATAGAAGGTGGGGACACCTCTCCAATGTACACCTACAGAAAATGAAAATTAATGTATAACATACACTTTTAGATTGATGAATGGCACTACATGGATGAAGATGATACCCCATAGATCTCCATATATGCAGAAGAGGTCACTCAAGGCACGGTACGTATTTACATAAAATATAGAGCTGTTATGTTTCAGTATAATATTCAAATGCCCCAGTCACCTGAACACAGTTTGAATGACAGTGTACGTGCATTGAAGGAATGGGAACCAGGGCACCTTTTTCAGTTACCTAGGCCTCAGTGTCATGATCTTCTCTATACACGTACAACTGACGAAACACCAGACTGGCTTGGTATCAATACTTATATGCTTGCATGCATGAGGCTTTATGAATGTACTCTGGCCAGCAATCATTTACTGTGGTTTAAATGGTAGTTGCGTACGTCATTCAACTCACGACTCATCTCGGAAGTTTAGTTTTTATATAAATTAGAGTAACAACGCCAAAAGTAAGGCCACAGCTCAGAGGTGAGCCGTAGTCAAATGACATTCTGGACAACCTGCAGCACTTGTACCTGAACATATGTGGTAAGCCTCTCTGTAGGAAATCTTTGTAGTGACCCAGCAAACCTGAACTAATCATTTGAACAAATTAGATAAGAAACTCAATTTATGAATACTTAAATGTGTCCAAACAGCAGCTGGGACACAGCCTTGTCTGCCAAACTATCTAGACCAAACGTAGCCATGTATGCCCGTATGACTACTGTTACGGTGGACCCTTGTGGCAGCAGGACTTGCTAGCTAAATGACCCCCTCGCATAGTTGTGAAAGGCAATGTGCAAAACTACTCTCCAATAGTATCTCACAGATCAGTCCAACTAGCTTAGGTTTGAGAGTTTACGTATCTCTATGCTCTTTAATACCAACACGTGCACTCTTACCGGTACGACTCCTGCAGCCCATCCTGCGCCCACTCCTGTGAGGAGGCGACCGAGAAACAGCAAGGCCTGAAACCACACTGGAGACCACACACCTCCGTGGTAGGTGAAGTAGGAGACGGCCACCATCAGCCAACCAGATACGAACAGCGAGGACATGAGGACCAGGCCCGTCACAAACCCCGTCAACTTCACCACCGGCGAGCTGAGTATGCTCCCAAAGACTGCTCCGGCGGGGGCAATGGGCCCAACTAAGTCCTGGTACGTGCACTGGTTGAAGCCCGACCACATGGTGAAGCTAATAGGTAGACGGTCTTCATGAAAGTCGTCCAGGACGGGAGAGGAGAAGACGGCTACGAATCCAAACTGAATTCCTCCCAGGGAGACGGCCAAGGTGTAGTAGACGGCCAGAACAATTGTCTTCCATCCTGGTGCAGCGGTAGACACTGTCACTGCACGCCCAACGTCGTCAGTATCGCTCGGAAGGAGAGGGTCTGCTTCCCCTGCCATTTTCTTATGACCTGTCAGTACGCCCCCGCACTCTAATTGATCACGCCTTGCAATTGCACGTTCGCACAATTATGTGTCCCCATGACCGCATCTGCCCCATACTATAGTACCTTTTCAAGGTACTATCCATCGATATCTGAGCACGCGCCAGCTAGGACTAACTTCGCGGACGTGTTGCCTGTGCAAACAACCTGCATATGTGCATGTTCTGTGTACAGCTAGCTATTGTTGGCTGAATATAATAGCAATCTATATACTACATATAATATGTAGCTGTCTGCTGTCACTGCTCGTGATCACCACGAGACGTTTTCACAGCTACTTCATTAAGTTAATGTTATGGATGTTGATGACATGGTCCTGCTAGAATTCAGTAACTGGTAGTATGATGCTGTCTATAGGACTTGTGGTACAATGTAGTGCAGTGTTGTGTAGAGTAGTGTAGTGTAGTGTAGTGTAGTGTGGAGTAGTGTGATGAAGTGTAGTGCGGCGTAGTGTAGTGTGGTGTGGTGTAGAGTGCTATAGCATGGAGGCTGTGAGTAGTGTAGCGTAGTGTGGTGGAGAGTGCAGTGTGGTTGAGTTGAGTGTCACGGAGTGCAGTGTGGTGTAGTGTATGTGCAGTGTGGTGGGCCGGGGTGTGTTGGAGAGTGGAATAGCGTATAGTGTAGTGTACTGTAGTGCATATACATGTAATGTGACATGGCACATAGTGTAGATAGATTTAATTGATCATCAGTTACTGTACATACGTAGTTATAATTGAAACTAACACACACACAATCAGTTATTCAATGTTTGCATATATAAATACATTGGAGTGAACATTTCCATGCATAGCCAGATAATAATGGCAACTGCACGATATAAACTGAACTGAAATGGGATTATTACAATTGCTGATGAGCATTCATCTAGCACGCAAAGAAGGTAAATTTATATGAGAAGCGTGTATGTATGTAATTTGATTGCCATGTAAGAGCTTTACATTATGAAATTGATGATCACTGAGAATTAATGTCAGTAATGTGCAATGGCTGAGATTGTACATAATCAGTAATAGTCTTTGTGTGGCAGGTCTATCTTCCGTACAAAGCCACAACGCAGCAGCCAACCAAGAAGAAGACCAAACTCTTTCACATTCTTCTTCACATTTGTCACTTCCATTGAACTAATCTGATCCAATTTAAGACCTTTTGTCTCAGCAACAAAGAGCACAACAAAGATGGATGACATGAGACTGCACCCTCCCAGTACCAGGAAAGGAATAGCCTGTCCAATGGCTGCACTGATAATTGGGAAAATAGCAATCATTGTCACTGTGAATACCCAGCTAATAGCGCTACTGATTCCCATTCCCAATTCACGAATTTCATCTGGGAACATTTCACCTCCAATTATCCATGGTACAGTTCCCCATGAGAGGGAGAAAGCTGTAAAATAGAAGCACACGCTGACAATGGGGAGGGCACTAAGCTGGCCTGCAAGAGGAGATGGCTCCAGAGGCACAGAGACACAGTTCTGAATGGAAGATGAATTGGTGGATTCCATTGTGGAGTTTCCATTGGCAGAAGAAATGAAGCCAAATGCAGCACCAAAGTACACAGCCATACCAATGTTGGCTACCATTAATGCCAGACCTCCAAAGAACACTGGAATACGTCGACCAAATCGATCGACCACAAAGAGTGAGAGAAAAGCTACTACGATCTGAACAACTCCGATAGTCAGTGATGCAAGTAATCCAGAAGAAATACCACCCCTATCAAGTCCTGCTGCATGGAAGATGGGACCTGCATAAGATCCAATGGCACTCACTCCAACTAGCTGCTGAAACACCATAATGGTACAAACAATCACAATTCTCAGACAATTGGACTTGATGGAGGCTTTCCTTCGAGTTGTAGTCTCAACATTCAGAGACAAGTCCATGTAACATGTGTCTACAGAAACTTTCTGCCTCCTCCTGCGAATGTCACGAATATTCTTCCGCGGGTTGCGAGATAGTCTTGGTGATTCCTGAATGGTGCACATCAGAACAAGCTCCACGACAGAAACAGCAGTACACAGAAATGCAAACTGCCAGTAAGAGATGTAGGTACCAAGCAGGTATGTTAACAGCACTCCCGTACAAATGGACATTTGAAAGAGTGCTCCCAACCTTCCGCGAATAGAAGGTGGGGACACCTCTCCAATGTACACCTGTGGAAAATGAAATGTTGAAAAGGCAGTTCATTGCATAGCCACTGCATGGAATGAGTCAGGCTAGGTTGAAGTTGAGTAATCACCGGATATTAAGCCGACCAGCCTTCTACACCAGTGGTGTTACAAGAGGCTGGAGGGCTGTAGCCCTATTTCATTCCCAGGTGTATAAAAAAAGTTGATCACTGGTTGCCATCAAATATAGGGCTATAGCCCCCCTAACCTCCTGTAATATCACTGGTGTAGAAGTCTGGTAGGCATAATATTCGGTTATTCACCCAACTTCAAAATGAAATGTGTAACACACACTTTTAAATTGATGAATGGCACTACATGGATGAAGATGATGCCCCATACATCTCCATATCAGAAGAGGTCACTCAAGGCACGGTACATATTTATATAAAATAGAGCTGTTATGTTTCAGTATAATATTCAAATGCTCAAGTCACCTGAATGCCGTTTGAATGACAGTGTACATGCATTGAAGGAATGGAAACCATGCAGGGCACCTTTTTCAGTTACCTAGGCCTCAGTGTCGTGCTCGATCTTCTCTATACACGTACAACTGATGAAACACCAGACTGGCTTGGTATCAATACTTATATGCTTGCATGCATGAGGCTTTATGAATGTACTCTGGCCAGCAATCATTTACTGCGGTTTAAATGGTAGTCGCGTAGGTTATTCAACTCACGACTCACTTCTGAACTTTCATCTTATTTTGCTCCATAAGCAAGGGTCAATTGCAATTGCTATAGATGCTCGGGTATTGCAGTTACCATGCCAAAAGTGAGGCCAAGGTTCAGAGATGAGCCGTAGTCAGCACTCACACCTTTACATGGTACCATCCTGCGCCAAGCCACTCTTTAGGAAATTTGTATAGTGCATGAGTAGTCAAACCTGATCAACTCATTTGAACAAACTCTATAAGAAACTCAGTTTACCAATACTTAATTGTGTCCAAGCAGAGCTAGGACACAACCTTGCCAGCCAATCGCAAACTATCATGCACGATCTAGATAAACGTAGCAATGTAGCTGTTATATGTAATCATGCATATGGCTGCTCTTACGTGGGTCCTTGTGGCAGCAGGACTTGCTAGCTAAATGACCTCGCATAGTTGTGAAAGGCAATGTGCAAAACTACTCTCCAATAGCATCTCACAGATCAGTCCAACTAGCTTAGGTTTGAGAGTTTACGTATCTCTATATGCTCTTTAATACCAGCACGTGCACTTTTACCGGTACGACTCCTGCAGCCCATCCTGCGCCTACCCCTGTGAGGAGGCGACCGAGAAACAACAAGGCCCTGAACAACACTGGAGACCACGCACCTCCGTGCTAGGTGAAGTAGGAGACGGCCACCATCAGCCAACCAGACACGAACAGCGAAGACATGAGGACCAATCCTGTTACGAAGCCCGTCAACGCCACCACAGGCGAGCTGAGTATGCTCCCAAAGACGGCTCCGGCGGGGGCAATGGGCCCAACTAAGTCCTGGTACGTGCACTGGTTGAAGCCCGACCACACCGTGAAGTTAACAGGTAGGCGTTCTTGATGAAAGTCGTCCAGGATGGAGGACGAAAAGACAATTACGAATCCAAACTGAAGTCCTCCCAGGCAGACGGCCAAGGTGTAGTAGACCAGAGCAATTGTCTTCCATCCTGGTGCAACGATAGACACTGTCACTGCACGCCCAACGTCGTCAGTGTCGCTCGGAAGGAGAAAGTCTACTTCTCTTACCATTTTCTTGTCCCGACAGTATATAGACTCGCGTAGCGACGTACCTACCCCTCAATTCCTGCATGCCTCTTGCACAAACGATTTTTTAAATGCAGTTTTAAATTAATTCATTTCGTGTAAAGGAGTTCAGCGGCGAAGGCGTCAACCACCTTTGGTCACCCCCCATATATCAATCAATCAATCAATCAATATTTGAGTGCATCATGCCATACAGCACTAGGGCCCAGGCTGGCCCAAAGCAGCACTATATATACAAACATTTACATAAAACTGTTTAGATGATGTCCTTCACATATACAATATACAAATCAGTTAAGGGCCTGCAGGGTATAGGGAATTCATTCTGGCCCTATGTGCCAAAACGCGCCTTCCACATGGTGTGGATATCTGCTGCTATCTTGTGGTTGTGGCAAGCCAGGCACAGGAGTCTTGCTGTGGTATCTTCATCAGAATTGGAGGAATGATCATGACATTGTTTCAAAAGTGCCTCACGATGTCCAATCCAGGCTGGGCACCTGATCAGCCAATGGACCACATCTTCCACCTCTCCACTGTCGCACTCTTTGCATACTCTTTCCTCCCTCTTCAATCCATGCCATCTGCCCGTCTCCATTTGAAACGGTGCAGTACCTCCCCTCAGCTTGATCAAGACCCTCCTCTCGCTTTTCATCTTCACATTTGCACAACTAGATTCTTCTTCATACTCCGCAATCTTCTTCAGCATCGACAGCTTTGGTTTGTTCTCTAATTCCTGACTCCATTCTTTTCTTACTCTCCTCCACGCCACACTCTCCAACATTCTCTTCAACTCATTCTCTGACATATCTTTAACCTGCTCCACTCCCACATCTTGCCAACCAAAATCGTTACAGCAGGCAGTCATTTTCTTTATCCATGTACCCTTGTTGAGTCTTATAGCCTCGACAGACACTCTTTTCAGCAACCTTCCATCATATGCTGCACTAGTCAAAATCTTGAGCCAAAAAACCATACATCTTATCCTCGCCAGCCATACCACTGGGAGGTCTCCTAGCTCCAGCAGCAGTGATATGTTCGGGGGTGGAGAGTCCCAACTCCAAAGAATAAACGGGCTGCTCTCAATTGCACCTGTTGTACTGATTGTACTATAATATTGCCGTGATATACTCTTCCAAGTTTGGTAAAGATTGGTGGAAAATTGAGGAAGGTGTTTGTGAACAACGAAACACGGTATCAATATCAATATCAATATCGGTAATTTTTAAGTGCCTCATGTGCTAGGCATACTAGGGCAACTGCCCCAAGCAGCACTAAAAACACAGTGTCATGCATTATACTGAGGGAAAACACCAGATGAAAGTCATAGTATTATGTCAGGTAACGTATACAAGAAGGGGCTTGATCATGAACTTGTAGTTAACCAAACCTCTTCCTCCACATCTCCTCTACTGCTTTATGGCCTACTCTTCTATCTGTACATGCCTCATCCAACACCATCACCACCTTCTCTTCATCATGCACATCCTGAAACTCAAATACAATTTTTTCACATGCTTCTCGAGCTCTGCTCCCTCACTTGTCATCCTGCTACATCTCAACAAAAAGTGCTCTACATTATCCACTTCTCCTGAGCCACATTGTGTGCAAATTCTATCCTCTCTTGACAGCCCAACCCATCTGCAGGACTCCAGCCTCAGCTCTGTCGTCCCACCTCTAAGTTTAGCCAAGATCCGTCTGAGGCTCTTCCTCCACTGTTAGAAATTTAGTGTGACAATCGCACCAGTCAGTGCTCACATCAAGGGTGTGATCAGTCACACCATTACTTTAGTGTGACATTCACACTGACACCAGTATCCACAATGTCATGTCATTTCTGATAGATTGAGAGACTTTTAAGTAATTCATAACAGAAAATAATGATGACAAGAGTTTATTTGAAATCCTATTATACAAGCTATCTATAAGTACACAGCTGCCCAGGACACAGCTAAGCCTAATGGTATATATGTTGTGTACAATGGGAGGACCTCCTCAAACTTAGTATGCCATTTGTGCATTTTAATTGTACCATTAAGTATTTTGTGTTGCAGGGCATGCCGTAATCCCTAGTGAAGTTCATTGGGGCACCAGATGCCCATCGTTTGCAAGGGATGCTGTATTCCTCGGTGAAGTGCACTGGGGCACCAGATGACCAATGTTTGCAGGGGACGTCATATTCCCTGGTGAAGTTCACTGGGGCACCAGATGCCCAATGTTTGCAGGGGATGCCGTATTCCCTAGTTACTCTTGCTATGCCTCTTCGTAATTCTACCACTTTTCGTGATGTTCCACCCAGAATTGAAGGAGTATATTCTGGACAACGGAAATGTGTGCTACATTATATAGTGAGATAATCTTGCTCTAATTCAGAATCGATATAGTGTCTCTACAGGGTTTGTAGTAGAATATAGTGTAGTGTGTTGTAGAGTGGAGTAGTGTGCGGTGTAGTTAGGCGTAGTGTGGTGTAGAGTAGTGTGATGTAGTATAGAGACTGTGGAGTAGTGTAGTGTAGTGTAGTGTGGTGTAGTGGAGTGCAGTGTGGTGGAGTGCAGTGTGGTGGAGTGAAGTGTGGTGGAGTGAAGTGTGGTGGAGTGCAGTGGCGTCATGTATGTGCAATGTGGTGGAGAGGGGTGGAGAGTGTAGTGTGCTGCAGCTGGCTGGAGAAGAGTAGTGTTGTATTGTAGTGTACATACATGTGATGTGGCATGGCGTAGAGTGGTGTATGTAGTCCACATGAAGGGTGAGGTTAAATTTGACATAGATTTCATCATCTGCATGACATCAGTAGTTATAATTGAAAATAACACACACACAATCAATCATTCAACACTTGCAGGTATACACTGGAGTGAACATACATTTCCATGCAGATAAAAATGAAATCTATGAAATTGAACTGAAACTTAAATGTGATTGCAATTGTTGTTGAGCACTCATCTAGCTAGCATGCAAAGAAGGTTAATTTATATGAGAAGTGTGTATGTAATTTAATTGCAATTAGTGTGAAGTAGAAATTAATGAAATTCATGATCAGTAAAGAATTAATGTCAGTGCATTGCAATGACCATGATTGTACAAAATCAGTAATAGTCTTTGTGTGGCAGGTCTATCTTCCGTACGAAGCCACAACGCAGCAGCCAACCAATAAGAATGCCAAACTCTTTCACATTCTTCTTCACATTAGTCACTTCCATTGAACTAATCTGATCCAATTTAAGGCCTTTTGTCTCAGCAAGAAAGAGCACAACAAAAATGGATGACATGAGACTGCACACTGCCAGTACCAGGAAAGGAATAGCCTGTCCAACTGCAGTACTGAGAATTGGGAAGATGGAAAGCACTGCAACCATGCACGCCAAGTTAAAAGCTGCACTGATTCCCATTCCCAATTCACGTATTTTATCTGGGAATAATTCGCCTCCAATTATCCATGGTACAGGTCCCCATGAGAGAGAGTAAGCTGCAAAGAAGAGGCACACGCTGGCAATGGGAATGGGGCTAAGCTGATCTGCAAGAGGAGATGGCTTCAGAGGCACAGAGACACAGTTCTGAATGGAAGATGAATTGGTAAATTCCATTGTGGAGTTTCCAGCAGCAGATGAAAGGAAGCCAAAGGTATCGCCAAAGTACACAGCCATACCAATGTTGGCTACCATTAATGCCAGACCTCCAAAGAACACTGGAATGCGTCTCCCAAATCGGTCAACCACAAAGAGAGAAAGACAACTCACTATGATTTGAACAACACCAATAGTTAGTGATGCAAGTAAGCCAGAAGTTAAACTGCCCCTATCAAGACCTGCTGCATGAAAAATTGGACCAGCAAAAGACATGACGGCACTCACCCCACAAAACTGTCTAAAAAACATAGTGAAAGAAACAAGCACAATTCTCAGAACATTAGATTTGAAAGAGGACTTTGAATTCCTTTCAGATGCATTATTGCCACTTAAAGTCTGGTCCCTGTAGCACATTGCAGACATCCATCTCCTTCCACGTCTAATATTCTTCAGTGGGTTACGAGATAGTCTTGGTGATTCCCGAATGGTGCAAATCAGAACAAGCTCCACAACAGAAACACCAGTGCAAAGAAAAGCAAATTGCCAGTAGAAGAGGTATGTACCGAACAGGTATGTGAGCAGTGCTCCAATACAAATGAAAATTTGAAAGAGTGCTGTCAACCTTCCCCGGATTAAAGAAGGAGATACCTCTCCAATGTAGATCTGCAGAAAATGTAACACAAGCATACCTTGAATTTGCTCCATTTTATATACACTGCATGTGTAGATATGAGAAGGCTGACTACTCATGCAAAATGTGTATGTATAATAGTGACCAAAACTGGTATACAGCTGCTATATATATAATATGCAGCAGCATGTATGCAGCTCCTGTGTCTTTATTTAATTTTGCAATTAGCAATTAATCCCCAATAAATTCTTCTGGCCATACAGCATAGGACCAGTTGTAATTAGTGATACCACAAAGAGGATGTCAATGTTTAATTGAGTGGAGCCAAGAAAGCACTCCAAAGTCTTCGAGAAAGACTGGCCTTCCCCCAGGCCCTGTAGGAGGGTAAACTGTAAAGTGGTCGAGTGCTTCCTGTAGGGGGTCCTAGTGCGTCCTGTACGTTTTCCGCAGATCCAAGATGGCCGACGGTCGGTTCATCCTGGGCTTTCGCCGCGCGCTCCTCGGCAGTGGCTTATTTTAGCACGTCTACCACGTTATATTGATGTGAGGTACAGCGTGCGATGGCTGGGAATGTTTGGGCACGTTTCGTCGACGTTCGCGGGAGGAGTTCGCGAACAACGGTTGGAGTTCTTCTTTTGTATTGGCAGCATAGGAACGTGCGCGGAAAACCGTATATTTTCTCCGTAAATCCAATATGGCGGACGGTCGTTTGGAGGTTTTCTGCCGCGCACTCCTCGGCAGGGACTTCTTCGCACACGTCGCCCCCCTTAGATTGAGACCGAGTGTGGCGTCCATAATCTGGGAAAGTTTGGTGTCCATGCGCCGTTGCTCGCGGGAGGAGTTCGCGAACAACCGTTCTGCTCAACTCCTTCTTTATATATGTTACGTATATATCTACTAGCGGACAGAAGGGTGGGTCTCTCCGCGTGCTCGGCGTATGCCAGTTGGTCGGATACAGACTGGTAATGCCATTGCTACTCAGGCCCCAGCTAGTAATGCACTGGATGGTCATGCATGCTCTGGCAAAGGATAGTCCAGGCTGGCCTGGTGGTGTCAGTGTGACTGACCTAGCATCCACATGTGCATTTACCGAATGAACAAAGCTGGCATCAGCATAGCTATATTGAAGTGATGGTCTCTCATGCAGCTGGCTCAGGCATGGCATGAGCTCGAAGTTAGGTATTATATATTTAGACTATGATGCAACAATTTTCTGTAATCTGATTGGTCCAATGGAGGTGTTCTAAATCACTTATACCACCTCTGATTTCACTTATACCACCTCTGATTCAACTTATACCACCTCTGGTAGCTTCTGGCGCTTTAAGGCAAACGTTTGACAGTTAACGTAGCCGCGACAAGCTTGGAGCGAAATTAACTTTAGCAACGTTCCGAGGTACTTCATGGCAGCTGGGCTTCGCAGGGTCGTTTCCGCTCAGTTTACCCTGCTGTTTGACTACTCGGCTACCTTTTGTCGTCATTTCTTGGTAGAACTTGCCAGCGCAGTCCTTCCCCGTATTGACGCTGGTTACTATCATAGTCTAAACACCTTATACCGAGCTCCTTCGGTGTCTACTGGATTTAGAACACCTAGGAAACCGATATAGAGGCCCTTGCGTTTCGCGCGCGGGCCTCTATAGTAATTAGTTTCCCATGGTGTTCTAAATCCCGTAGACACCTCAGACCTCGGTATAACCTATATAGTACTCCAAATACCATGGCCAGTTTAAAAAACAACAGGAATTGGTTTGAACCTTGCCATGCAGGCAGGCATCGCTACTGACATTATAAGCAAAGAGGTTGCATAACACGTAGCGCCAACAGCTGTATGCATATACAGGTAACATGCTATGTACATTTAGTATAGCCCAAACTTTGGGTCACTTGCAATGTTAAAAATTCAGTGTGACAATCACACCCATTAGCGCTCACACCAAGGGTGTGATCGATCACATTGTTCATTTGGTGTGATGGTCACACTGAATCCGCCTTTATTGCTATATTGCTAAATTGTGCACTGCCAATTTCTTGTACAAATGTACAATGTACGAATGTATACTTACAGAAATGTGATAAGATTCATGGACTAAATCTTATATAGTATAGGATTTTACACACTCACTCCAACACACAATGTGTACATTCACATACAGCATACATACTTATATGTCACAAAATTGCTTGATCAATCTGCATGCATATACAAGTGCACACACACACACATGCACGCACGCACGAACACACAAGCATAGGTTGTTGTATATAGTTAAGGCTGTGCTAACTTTCCTAAACTGTAAAACTGAATGCACAGTTGAGGGCAGTTGACAGTTTTTGGGGCGCCTTCGGCGCCCCTATATTGTTTTCAGATTTAGGTCTTCGTATGGCTTCATGTTCGTATATATATATATATTTCTGTCATTTTGCAAATGGCGGCGCTCACGTCGTTCTTTACAAAGCTTTAAATCCTCTCTAATGACATTTCGCCGTGTTTGAATCGAACGAAATGTGGTCATAAACATGTGTTAATAGAGTGATACTAATAAAAAGCCTAAGGAACGTCTCTTCTGCGAGATACAGTTCCAATTATCACTGACGGACACTGCAAAATGGCCGCGCGCTCGACGCTTTCTGTTTACTAGGCTCAAAACCATCTTTCTTTAGATTTTGCCGTGTATCTAAAGAACGAAAAGTGTTTCTAGAACATGTTTAAGTAATAGTATTGTGGTAGGAAGCTTACTTAACTGTTTTTCTGCGAGGTACAGCCCTAAATACAACAGAAGTCTAGTGACCCGTAGGCCAATAATGGAGGACCAGCGAATCATGACACATAATTATAGCCATGATTCAGTCATCATAGGGTAGCCTTTTAGCCAGCACACTCCTCCTCCAGGTACAAAGTAACAATTGCTCATTCAGAATGTCATATAGATCAAAAAGCAGTAGGCAAACATTTGACAGTTTGGTAGGGATGCTTTCACTGGATATGACTGGCTGCTCTGGAGACTTGAAACTCTTGCAAACCCAACGGTCTAGTGTGTCTTGATGTATCTTTCAGGCCAACAACAATACTGTACCCCCAACTATCTGATTTACTGAACGTACATGGAAAAATTGCTAGCAAGTAGTTCGAGGTTCAGGGGCGCCCTGGCGCCCCACGAGTTTTTTAACTCGAAATACTTGTTCTCATTCAAGTTGCTGAATAGATGTTAACACACTCAGAACAACAGGTCCACATTGCATGTACACAATGCTTATACAGTTTACATGTCATTGTGTTAAGATTAGGAGTGGTGCAATCACACCATGTAACATGGTGTGACAGTCACACTGGAATCTGGTGTGCACCCTGTAGTCATCAATTCACTCCAGTTAGTAGTGTAATCCTCACTCCAAGTTTCTAACAGTGTGCAGTGGTTTCTAGAAGATTTGAAGCCGCACAGTTACTTACTTGTACTAATTTCATAATGCGCCCAAATAACCACTAAAGCCATGCATAGTGCCCTGCTAATGCACACACGTGTACATAACAGGTATTGCAGGCCACATTAGGGAAAGGTTGCATGCGTGGAATTAAACTACTTTCCTAATCAGTTTTCAGTGCTCTAACTCATGCACTTCTGTTGCACAAATTGTCACTCCATGATTAAGATGCCTAGACATAAATATAATTATGCTCTAATTAAGGTAAGTAGCTGAGTCTCTTGCAGAATTGATGTACATGGGCGATGATAGAATCTATCTATATACAACTGGTTTGTGTGGCCTATACATGCAAGAGATTTGTGCCATGTTTGTTAATACAGTCATGGATCTACAGAAAATAATGCACCGCAATGCAAACCATCTTTTAAAGATATTCTCGATCAATAATTCTGAATGACATCAGGAACACATAATTAAGAGACGAGTGTGAGTTATACAGTGTCTGATGTATAAGCATAGCTAGATAGAAGCACAGGCAATGACACAGCATGCCCTTACCGGTGTAGCTCCTGCAGCCCATCCTGCGCCCACTCCTGTGAGGAGGCGACCGAGAAACAGCAAGGCCCTGAACAACACTGGAGACCACGCACCTCCGTGGTAGGTGAAGTAGGAGACGGCCACCATCAGCCAACCAGACGCGAACAGCGAAGACATGAGGACCAGGCCCGTCACAAAACCTGTCAACTTCACCACGGGCGAGCTGAGTATGCTCCCGAAGAATGCTCCGGCGGGGGCAATGAGTACAACTAAGTTCTGGTACCTGCAGTGGTTGAAGCCCGACCACACCGTGAAGTTGACAGGCAGGCGTTCTTGATGAAAGTCGTCCAGGACGGGAGAGGAGAAGGCGATAACGAATCCAAACTGAAGTCCTCCCAGGCAGACGGCCAAGGTGTAGTAGACGGCCAGAGCAATGGTTTTCCATCCCAGTGCAGTGGCATCCGTCTCTAGATCTTCATCAGGCACTGCGCCGACACGGAAACTGCTGCTCTGAATAAGAGGTTGTTCTTCCCCTGCCATATCTCTCCGCTTGGTCCATCTACGCCCACAACGTATTCGAAATAAAAAGATCTAGACTACTAAGAATAATCGCAGGTGCGACCGCACGTCGCTTATATAATAGTATGCATGGTAAAGTATAGGCTATTAGCGATTCCAATCCAGATTTCAAACTGTTCGACTTGCACTCATTCACCGTATTACTGCACAGTACGTTTCTTTAGGAGTACAACGGTCTTTATCCCATCGAAATTGGTTAAGGTTAAGCCACACTCCGCACTCCATTTAACCGGAAGAATGACGTTTTTGTTGTACCGCCTTTGACTTAAGAAAGCATACACTTCCTGTGGAAACACGTGGGAAACACGTGCCGAACTCGTGGCTCACGAGCTGCGCCCTCGTAACACCGTATCTTGGCCGTTTTTGGACGGATTCGGACGTGTTATAGCTCAAATTGAAGCTCTCAACATGACGCAACGAATTGTTTCATAGACTGTGCCACAGAAGTGAATGATGGTTTAGTAGTTTCACTTGAATCTACTTTGTCTCTGCCTTGCATAGATCCTCCAAGACTTAGAGGATCTAGCTTGGGCAGTAATGCACTTTTGCAGAATCAGTCTCCGTAAGAATAAGAATATTGATGCATACTGTGATGATACACCATCACAATAGATGTATATGAAGCTTGCGTACAAGAGATCCTACAAAGTTCTATTTTATAATGGCACAGTAGTACTAATTATACAATTCATAATAATGACAATGTATTGCATGATCTGAGCTGCATGCATGGCCAACTCTACCAGCAGACTGCTGTTCAGGCTAGGGCCACTTGTAGAGTTGCAGGGTTGACTGGGTAAGAAGTACATGTCAGAAAAAGTTAATTGCTGGGCATGCAGGGGTGTCGTGATATACCTAGCATTGGTCTGGCAGAAGTAATAATGTGCAAAAAAAATTTAAAGCAAAGCAATAAATTAAAGCATTGGCTTACCCCATCCTGGGAGGTGGGGCATGCTCCCGGCAAATGTTTGGAATATTACACCTGTTCCTCAGGCAATATCAAAGTACAAAAGAAGCCTTCGATAGCTACCAAACTGCAAACATAAATAGCTACGCATATACACCCATATAGCTACCCCCTCCCCTCCCCCCACCCACATGCTTACTGCTTGCAGTAACTGAGCTAGCATTCACAATTCAATATAGCTATTTCCATAGCTACATAAATTGCTGGAAGTACTAGCTAGCTAACATTGTAAAATGTGAGGCAAGCTTCCTAGGAGTTGGTTCCATTGTGGCTGCAAACAAGAAATTGCATGGGACTCGTTGCTCTGCAAGTGGAAGCTTCATGCTATGAAAACAATATGAATTGAGCTGGTAGTGCATCCCACTAGACTGCTCAATAATTATATGCAAACGTCATAGCAATACATATACTGCGCGCGCATACAGTGAGTTGCATTGAAGTGCCGTTTTACTAGTCTGTACTTGAAGTTGGAATGGAACGAATAGGAATCGGTTTGGGACCGCCACAGCCTAAATGTAGGACCAGTACCACAGCTTCAAACTCGTTTCCACAAGCAGAAGTGAGCTAGATGGCCGAACAACTACATTATGTCTACTCCTCAGGAGTTGGGCAAATAATATCTGAATGAAGCTAGTGTGTTGCAGCTCCAGCTACTAAGAAAAATGCAGTTTTCTCCTTTAATCGCCGACACAAACTACGAGGTAAACGCTACAAACTAGCTTCAATGATTTTTGCAAGCCTTCATCTGTCTTTTACACTTGGGAACCTTCAAAAAGTCACGAAGATTGCTTCTCGTCTGTGGAATCGCTTCGCGTGAACACGGTAGAGGGTGCCATTTTGTTTATATACGCGCCATGTCGTTCAAAGGTACGCGAGGAATTTGGAATGGGAATGGGTTTGGAATCGCTAGTATAGGGAATCTTCGATCGTACACTGGGCTTGTTTGTGATGGATTATCAGGTGGTTTGCATGTGCCATATTCTTCGTTGGGTATGAGAACTGACTTCCCAAATTACCCCACTCCACCCTTGGGGATACTATGTAGAATGCTCAAGAGTAGCTAGTAATTGGGATCCCGGCCCCGTCTAAGACAGCCACCTGCGGGCCAGTTCTAATTAGCCTTAAGCTTAAGGTGGCTGCTTTACACACTGAGGCAGATTACTGTTTAAATGCAATTTGGGGCCAGGGTGGCTAGCTGGCTGTTTTAGAGAGGTGGCTGCCTAACACGGTGACCATCTTAGATATATAGCTGCAGGTTCCACTGTATAGTGACATGATCTAGCTCTTGAATGAATGCTTGAGGTTCTTGCATGTCAGCAGCCTTAACTAGCTGTACATGACGTGGTCTTGCACTACTGGATCACTCCCTGGACGGACACATTTAGACGGCTGGTCTAGCTGTAGCTAGTGATAGGACAAATCTCACCGAGTCAAATCTCAATGCAAAGTCATAACACAACTCCAAGCCTACTTGCTAAAAAGTGACAAGTATAATGATGGTTTCATGGAATACAGTTAATAGTGTACTATGAGAGCGAAAGTATCCAGTTGCGCCTTTCATGCCTCGGGTATCTTCCTATGTGAGCTGTGTGTGCTATTCCCGATGCAGGAGGACGAATATACCTAATCCTCCAAGCAAGACGTACTGCAGTGGAAGGAAAGAGAAGGAAGCAATGGAAGGAGGGTAAACGAGTGGGAAAGAGGGAAGGGTGGAGTGAGGGAAGGAGGGAGAGGTGAGAAGGGAGGTGGGAGGGGGAGAGAGGGGGAGGTGGAATGGAGGGAGAGATGGGAAGGGTGAGAGGGAAGAGGGAGAGAGGATAGCAGAGAAGGATGAAGTCATATTCAAAGGAAGGGCAGAGATGGTGGAGAGTAAAAGCATGACTCACTTTTAACATGGGATAGTCATTCATCAATATTGTCACCATTCCAATGTAGGGTACAAACCTACAAAAGAAGATTAGAAAATGATGAGGAAGAGCTCACCGCAATACAGTGCAGAATAATGGACCTCAATACCTCATGAGCAACCATTTAGCACTGGGAAGAGCTATAACGATTAGTTTACATTGGTCATTGTGAATATCATCCAACATCCACCTCTGAACTTCATCCACCTCTTTAGCACAATAACTCTAATACCTGAACGGCTAGGTCCCAGGACCCCAGCTTACAGTGCTAAGCAAAATCAAAGTACAGGGAAGAGTCGATTGACACTTTGTGACAACCATTCTGCACAATGTTTCAAATTGTAAGTTGTTTTGACAACCAAGACCATTTTCAATTACAGATAGGGCGTTTCAATGGTAAACATCTCCCTGGCAGTTAGACTGTGTGGCTGTAACTGAGGAAGACCCTCAGGGTTGAAACATCATACCACTTCAATAATTGTTCCCATCACTACACTCATCACTACTTGTGTGGCAGGTCGAATGCAGATAAGTAATCCCATGAGATTAGCTCATCGAGAAATAGAGGTTGGATGCAAGACTACCACTCACCCTTCCGCTCCCCTTCACCCTCCCACTCCCCCTCACCTCACCTTCACACCTCCCACTTACTCTCACACCTCCCACTCACCCTCACACCTCCAACTCACCCTCACACCTCCCACTCACCCTCACACCTCCCACTCACCCTCACACCTCCCACTCACCCTCACACCTACTCACCCTCACACCTCCCACTCACCCTCACATCTCCCACTCACCCTCACACCTCCCACTCACCCTCACACCTACTCACCCTCACACCTCACACTCACACCTCCTACTCACCCTCACACTTCCCACTCACCCTCCCACTCACCCTCTTGCTCGACCAACCACTTCCTCCCTCTGGACCCAGAGCTTCCCAGGTGAGTACAGACCTCGGTCGTCCATAGAGTTGTTGTCACTGTTGGTTAACAGTTTAACATCATCTGTAGCGCTGGTGTGTGCATGTGTGTGTGTGTGTGCACGTTCACGAGGAAGGTCCAATATCATAACAAGAATTATTCTGCTGCTTTTTAGCACGACACTCTTGCAGAACCTCTGAACAGTTGGTGCACACACATCTAAGAAGAGCTAGTGTATAGACAAGGACTGTGTGAGCTCCACTTCTACCTCGTGTAGGTGTGTGTGTGTGTGTGTGTGTGTGTGTGTGTGTGCATGTGGGTGTACGTGTACAGTACATACGTACATGTGAAGTGTCTTTCTAATATTCCTGTACCTCGCAGAGCTCTCATTCCTCAAAAAGACGTGGTCATGCATCTTCCAGCTGAAATAGGTTAGTACGTATGTAGCCTAGGACACACAGATGCATGCACACACACACACACACACACACACACACACACACACACACACACACACACACACACACACACACACACACACACACACACACACACACACACACACACACACACACACACACACACATGCTCACACGGACACACACACACACCACACACACATGCACTGGTGTGACTTGATGTCATGGTGCACAATAGGAATGTCCCTTCCTTTCACCTTAAACACAACAATCTCCCCCACTGTGATTGGGTCATCGCGGTAGTTGGTGAGGAAGAGCAGGTCACCACGATAAAAGGCTGGCTCCATGCTTCCACTGAAGGATGACAAAGTGAAGCACAATCATCAATCTTCACTACTGTCTGGACTCTCCCTTCTCTCTGCTTTCTCTCTCTCTCTCTCTCTCTCACACACACACACATACACACACACACACACACACACACACACACACACACACACACACACACACACACTGACATACCTGAGCACTACTACAAAGTCTATAGGGTATGCGGTACAATGTAGTGCAGTGTGGTGGAGTGTAGTGTGTTGGAGTGTAGTGTGTTGGAGCGGAGTTTGGTGGAGCAGAGTGTGGTGTGGTGTGGTGTGGTGTGGTGTGGTGTGGTGTAGTGCAGTGTACATACATATGTAGACAGAAATAAGCATTTAATGATTAACAATATGCATATGTAAACCAAACTCAAGCCTTACTCACTCAACAGTACAGTTGCACATTGGAGTGAGCATCTTTGGTAAAGTAAAGGGTTCCCAGATTTGGTTTCACACAGCAAATGTGTTCCTTGCAGCATATACTCTACTTGTTAAGGCACCTGAGGGACCAACCTACTGGTATGAGCAAAGGACTGCCACTAGAGAGAGCGACAACTAGTGTCAGGTACCAAGTCCCATGCTCAGTAGTTGTCCTTATATAATGTTATGTAGCTGTGTCAACAGACAGGAAAGTGCCTAAGCCAGTAGCGGCTGGTATGCTAGTACAAAGTTGAGTCTGGTGACGGTGTCGGCATAGTGCTGCCATTGCAAGCAGATAAGGACAGCATATCGCATGGGTGATATAGAATCACCACCCCCATGATTACCACAGCCTCATCCTATAGTCAATGCACATTAGAGCCCAGTTCAACACACAGATAACAGGCAATGGCTATGCCCTTAAGCTAATGCATATGTCCTTCATTCCTTCCAAGTACCACATGCATGCATGTCAAACTTTGTCATGAACAAGCTATACTGTACTGATCGTTTGTTAAGCGTATGCGCTTATTGCTCTGGCAGGAAGAAAATATGCGCCTAATAAAGGATATGCGCTTAACATATGTATGCATCAAGGGATGCCATATTTCCTGGTGAAGTTCACTGGGGCACCAGATGCCCAGTGTTTGCAGGGGATGCCGGATTCCCTAGTTACTCTTGCTACGCCTCTTCGTAATCCTACCAATTTTCATGACTTTTGTTCAGAATTGAAGGTGTATATTTTGGACAACGAAAATGTGCGTTACATTTTATAGTGACGTGATCTTGCCAAAATTCAGAAATTGATATAGTGTCTCTACAGGGTTTGTAGTAGAATGTAGTGTAGTGTGTTGTAGAGTGGAGTAGTGTGCGTGTAGTTAGGCGTAGTGTGGTGTAGAGTAGTGTGATGTAGTATAGAGACTGTGGAGTAGTGTAGTGTAGTGTAGTGTGGTGTAGTGGAGTGCAGTGTGGTGGAGTGCAGTGTGGTGGAGTGAAGTGTGGTGGAGTGAAGTGTGGTGGAGTGCAGTGGCGTCATGTATGTGCAATGTGGTGGAGAGGGGTGGAGTGTATAGTGTGCTGCAGCTGGCTGGAGAAGAGTAGTGTTGTATTGTAGTGTACATACATGTGATGTGACGTGGTGTAGAGTGGTGTATGTAATCCACATGAAGGGTGAGGTTATATTTGACATAGATTTCATCATCTGCATGACATCAGTAGTTATAATTGAAAATAACACACACACAATCAATCATTCAACACTTGCAGGTATACACTGGAGTGAACATGCATTTCCATGCAGATAAAAATGGAATCTGCATGATATGAAATTGAACTGAAATTTAAATGTGATTGCAATCATGTTGTTGAGCACTCATCTAGCTAGCATGAGAAGAGAAGGTTAACTTATATGCAATGTGTGTATGTACTGTAATTTAAATGCTATTAGTGTGAAGTAGAAATTAACTTTATGTTATGAAATTCAAAGAATTAATGTCAGTGCATTGCAATGACCATGATTGTACATAATCAGTAATAGTTTTTGTGTGGCAGGTCTATCTTCCGTACGAAGCCACAACGCAGCAGCCAACCAAGAAGAAGACCAAACTCTTTCACATTCTTCTTCACATTAGTCACTTCCATTGAACTAATCTGATCCAATTCAAGGCCTTTTGTCTCAGCCAGAAAGAGCACAACAAAGATGGATGACATGAGACTGCACACTGCCAGTACCAGGAAAGGAATAGCCTGTCCAACTGCAGTACTGAGAATTGGGAAGATGGAAAGCATTGCAATTATGCATGCCAAGTTAAAAGCTGCACTGATTCCCATTCCCAATTCACGTATTTTATCTGGGAATAATTCGCCTCCAATTATCCATGGTATAGGTCCCCATGAGAGGGAGTAAGCTGCAAAGAAGAGGCACACGCTGGCAATGGGAAGGGGACTAAGCTGGTCTGCAAGAGGAGATGGCTTCAGAGGCACAGAGACACAGTTCTGAATGGAAGATGAGTTGGTAAATTCCATTATGGAGTTTCCAGCAGCAGATGAAAGGAAGCCAAAGGTATCGCCAAAGTACACACCCATACCAATGTTGGCTACCATTAATGCTAGACCTCCAAAGAACACTGGAATGCGTCTCCCAAATCGGTCGACCACAAAGAGAGAAAGAAAACTCGCAATGATTTGAACAATGCCAATAGTTAGGAATGCAAGTAGACCAGAAGTCAAACTGCCCCTATCAAGACCTGCTGCATGAAAAATCGGACCAGCAAAACACATGAGGGTACACACCCCACACAACTGTCTAAAAAACATAGTGAAACAAACAAGCACAATTCTCAGAGCATTTGATTTGAAAGAGGACTTCCAATTCCTTTCAGATGCATTATTGCCACTTAAAGTCTGGTCCCTGTAGCACATTGCAGACATCCATCTCCATCCACGTTTAATATTCTCCACCGGGTTACGAGATAGTCTTGGTGATTCCCGAATGGTGCAAGTCAGAACGAGCTCCACAACGGAAACACCAGTGCAAAGAAATGCAAGTTGCCAGTAGAAGAGGTATGTACCAAACAGGTATGAGAACAGCGCTCCAAAACAAATGGACATTTGAAAGAGGGCTATCAACCCTCCCCGGATAGAAGGAGGAGATACCTCTCCAATGTAGATCTGCAGAAAATGTAACACAAGCATACCTTGTAATTGCTACATTTTATATACACTGCATGTGTAGATATGAGAAGGCTGACTACTCATGCAAAACGTGTATGTATAATAGTGACCAAAACTGGTATACAGCAGCTATGTAATATATATAGTACGGTAGGGAGGTCCATAGCCGATATATACGACCGAGGTGCTTACATATTTACCGAGGCAAGAAGGCGACTATATTGTATGGTGAATGCGCAACAGAAACAAACCTTCCACAGCAATATTGAGATAAGACCTCTCCCGAGATGACGCCATTTGCATTCCGTAAGTGTCTGCCTTACGTCACTGCAACAGCAACGGTTCCATTTGCATTCAGTAGACACTTTCGTGACGTCACAATGGGCTACGGACCGACCAATGAGAATACTGCGCGCCTTTTGCAGCACACTGACCAATGAGATGACAGGGAACATAGTTCAAAATAATGCACAGTCAGCAGTTTTGGTTGTGGCTGTGTTAGGGTGCTGCAAGGAGGGTTTGGAAAACGCTTCTTTTTTGGAGGAAGACCATATTCGATGCGGAACCAGAAGTAGAAGGGAAATTGGGAACTTCCGATGACGTCCAGCTGGACTTCATTCTTCGTCACCTGAAGAAGTCGCTCAACGGACTGCATCTGCGCATATTCCATGCCATTGTTTCGTACACCAGAGAGAGCCGGACACAGTGCTCGGTGCCTAGAAGATGTCCCTTTACGTCCAATATCATGATATTGGACCTGTGAAGAGGTCCATATCACATATATGGGACCACCTGCCAATACTTAAGTTCCTATGGTTGCGCAATCACCATACTATATACTATTATAATATGCAGCAGCATGTATGCAGCTCCTATGTCTTTATTTAAATTTGCAATTAGCAATTAATCCCCAATAAATTCTTCTGGCCATACAGCATAGGACCAGTTGTAATTAGTGATACCACAAAGAGGATGTCAATGTTCTAGGGCGGATCGAGAAACTTTTATGACTGGTTTCCAACACAATGTCATAAAGGTATAGCTATAAGGAAGCATACAGAACTTTTTGGGTTGGTTGTCCCTACCGGATATATGCAATCAGTTATCGGCCCCCTCCGCCTTTTTGGCATCTGCTGCTGGGTGCAAGGATCTTCTGAACCAGATCATCCCTAACAGGTTGAAAGGCACGCCCCCCCCATACACCCTGGAGGTTCGTAATGAGTGGCAGCAGGGTCACCAGCACACACCACCTCCCACCCCAGTGAAGCAGCAGCAGAAAGAGTGGGACAAGCCCCACATTGAGGCGACTCAGCAAGGGCTGCTGGACTCTGCTGCAGACCCCAGGACGAGAGCTAGACTTTTGGCAGTTCAGGCTAAGGAGTCTGGTGCATGGCTGAATGCACTGCCTGTTCCATCCCTGGGGCTCCGCCTTGATGATGAAGTGGTGCGCATCGCTGCCGGTCTTCGTCTCGGTGTTCCCCTCTGCCGTCCCCACGTGTGCAGTCAGTGTGGAGGCCATGTGGACAAGCTGGGCATACATGGGCTCAGCTGCAAGTTCAGTGCAGGGCGTCTTCCGCGGCACACGGCAATCAACACTATTGTCAAGACGTCCCTAGCCAGAGCGCAGTTTCCATCTACGCTGGAGCCCTCTGGCCTCAGCCGGTCAGACGGCAAACGCCCAGATGGGGTTACCATCACTCCATGGCAAGCAGGTCGCACCCTCGTTTGGGATGTGACCTGCCCCGACACCTATGCAGTCTCCCATATGGTGTTGTCAACAAGAGAGGCAGGAGCGGTGGCGGCTGCAGCCGAGGCCAAGAAGACTGTAAAATACGCGGAGCTGGCTAGGACTCACCATGTGGCCCCACTGGCGGTCGAGACATCTGGTGTGTTTGGCTCAGGGGCTCGCGAATTCTTCACTGAACTGGGCAGGCGGTTGATTCGAGTCACAGGGGATTTGATGTCCCGGTGCCACATGATCCAGCAGATATCAGTTGCCCTACAAAGAGGCAACGCTGCCTCGGTGCTGGGCACCATGGAACAATGTAATTTACTTGACAATTAATTACTATTCAGACATTGCATAGGTGGTGCTGTGCACTGCCTATTAATTACTTTGACTCTGTTATTAGTCATCACATCATTACAATATACAATATACCCATTATTGAACCTTTTTTTATTTAATAATTACGTATATACATACACACACTTGTCAAAAAAAAAAAGTTATCGGTTATCAATTTACAACCTGGTGACGTCATTATGGCGGCTTCAAGTTTAGCTGAAGCTGCGGCGTTTAGAACGAGGAAGACTGGAACAAAGCGTATTCGGACGATTTAAGGCTAAGAATTGTGGGGACGTTTCTGTACCAAGAGGAAAGTGCCTCCACAATAAGTGAACAGACAGCGCGGGGGCTGAACAGACTCGTACCGATCGCGTGCAACAATTTTCTGTAACCTGCGTTCCAGATCGCTGAGAAAACTGTCGAATCACGACCAGTCGGTGATTCAGGTCGCCCGCCCTTGCCACGTACCCTGAATTGCCTGTACACCGTCCGCCAATAGAATTGGGTATACTAAAAGTCACGCAAAAATGACGTCACCAGGTTGATAGTTGATAACCGATTGCAACCATCCGGTCGGGACAACCAACCCAAAAAGTACTGTAGACATTTTAAGACTGATACATGCAAATACTAGCCAGAGGTGATCTGACCAGTTTCTGGAAACCATGGAAACACCCCTGGATCAGCCCTTGATGTTTAATAGAGTGGAGCTAAGGACGCACTTCCATGTCTTCAAGAAAGACTGGCCCTTCTCCAAGGGGTGTGAAGAGTTGCACACTCACTGGACAGGGATTTATCACATTCATACCATATATTTTAGGCCTCATAGATTCTGAACGAGGTGTTCAAATTAAAATTGAAGTTGAAAAAGATATATAATTATGTGGTATAAGTTACAATTCAATGGCATTGCTTCGAAAATGAAAGCATGTATATTCATGGTGGTTCATATAAATCAAGTGAAGCCTTCACTACAGAATATAGTAATGCAAAGGTGATCATGAGATCTGATAGACTGCATGACTGATGACTCTGCAATGGCTTATACTGTAAGCAGCTTAAATGTATAGCCACCTCAAAGAAAGACATAAGAATATCATCCTTGAATTATATACTGACTTAATTAATGACTTTAACTCAATGGCATTGTGTTATTTCAACAAGACGCCAAGATGCATGGGAAGCCTTACAGCTGTCAAGAACCTACAGGGAACGGACATTTAACTAGCTATAGCTGACTAGGTTCTTTCCCTGTTGTTTTAGTATAGCCCTGCTTTACCACTTCATTCTTCAAAGCTAGTTGTCATTCATTGTTTGTTAGGCCTACAGAGGGGATATTCCCACAGTGGGAATTGTTACTGACCATACAGACATAACAAAGGCCATCAACATAATTGTGGTTAGCAATTATACAATGGTATAATACAGGGGATTCTTGGAATGAAACCCAATTGAAAGCATGGCCAATCAAACATGCTGGACCTTTGTATGCACTTTACACAATATATGAATGCAACAAGTAAGCAGCTGAATCCACATGTGCATTTACTGAATGAACAATTAAAGCTGGCATCAGCATAGCTATATCGAAGTGATGGTCTCTCATGTAGCTGGCTCAGGCATGGCATGAGCTTGAAGTTGGGTATATATTATAATTATAGTACTCCAAATACCATGGCCAGTTTCAATAACAACAGGAATTGGTTTGAACCTTGTCATGCAGGCAGGCATTGCTACTGATATTATAAGCAAAGAGGTTGCATCACACGTAGCGCCAACAGCTGTACAGGTAACATGCTATGTACATTTAGTATAGCCCAAACTTTGGGTCACTTGCAATGTTAAAAATTCAGTGTGACAATCACACCCATTAGCGCTCACACCAAGGGTGTGATCGATCACATCGTTTGTTTGGTGTGATGGTCACACTGAATCCGCCTTTATCGCTATATTGCTAAATTGTGCACTGCCATTTTCTTGTACAAATGTACAATGTATGAATGTATACTTACAGAAATGTGATAAGATTCATGGACTAAATCTTAGTATAGGATTTTACACACTCACTCCAACACACAATGTGTACATTCACGTACAGCATACATACTTATATGTCACAAAAATGCATGATCAATCTGCATGCATCACACACACATGCATGCACGCACGCACTCACTCACGCACGCACGCACACACGCACGCACGCATGCACACATGCACACACAAGCATAGGCAGTGTTAACTTTGCTAAACTGTAAACTGAATGCACAGTTGAGTGCTTCGAACCTAGTTGAACGTTGAAGAAATAACTCAGTTTGTTGTTTAGGAAACATATTACGTGAGGTTCAACAGATTTGTTTGCCAGTGCATGTGAGCACATTTTCTCTTTCAAGTTGCTGAATAGATGTTTCCACACTCGGAACAACAGGTCCACATCGCATGTACACAATTCTTATACAGTTTGTATGTCATTGTGTTAAGTTTAGGAGTGGTGCAGTCACACGCACCATGTAACATGGTGTGACAGTCACACTGGAATCTGGTGTGCTCCCTGTAGTCATCAATTCACTTCAATTAGTAGTGTAATCCTCACTCCACGTTTCTAACAGTGTGCAGTGGTTTCTTGAAGATTTGAAGCCGCACAGTTACTTACTTGTACTAATTTCATAATGCATCCAAATAACCACTAAAGCCATGCATAATGCACTGCTAATGCACACACGTGTACATAACAGGTATTGCAGGTCACATTAGGGCAAGGTTGCATGCGTTGAAGCTACTTTCCAAATCAGTTTTCAGTGCTCTAACCCGTGCATGCACTTGTGCTGCATATTCCACTCCATAATTATGACGCTTATATTAGACATAAATATTACATTTAATTAAGGTAAGTAGCTAAGTCTCTTACAGAATTGGTATGGGCGAAGATAGAATCTATCTATATACAACTGGTAATTTTATATGGCCTATAAATGCAAGAGATTTGTGCTCTGTTTGTTAATACAGTCACGGATATACAGAAAATAATGCACCGCAATGTGCAAACCATCTTTTAAGATAATCTCAATCAATAATTATGAATGACATCGGGAACACATAATTAAGAGACGAGTGTGAATTATGCAATGTCTAACGCATAAGCATATAGCTAGACAGAAGCACAGGCAATGGCACAGCATGTCCTTACCGGTGCGACTCCTGCAGCCCATCCTGCGCCCACTCCTGTGAGGAGGCGACCGAGAAACAGCAAGGCCTGAAACCACACTGGAGACCACGCACCTCCGTGGTAGGTGAAGTAGGAGACGGCCACCATCAGCCAACCAGATAGGAACAGCGAGGACATGACAACCAGGCCCGTCACAAAACCCGTCAACTTCACCACGGGCGAGCTGAGTATGCTCCCGAAGAATGCTCCGGCGGGGGCAATGGGCCCAACTAAGTCCTGGTACGTGCAGTGGTTGAAGCCCGACCACACCGTGAAGTTGACAGGTAGGCGTTCTTGATGAAAGTCGTCCAGGATGGGAGAGGAGAAGACGATAACGAATCCAAACTGAAGTCCTCCCAGGCAGACGGCCAAGGTGTAGTAGACGGCCAGAACATTGTCCTTCCATCCTGGTGCAGCGGCAGCCGTCTCTGGATCTTCATCATGATCAGGCACTGCGCTGTCACGGAAACTGCTGCTCTGAATAAGAGGTTGTCCTTCCCCTGCCATATCTCTCCGCTTGGTCCGTCTACGTGCACAACGTATTCGGAGTAAAGATAGACTATATACTAAGAATAACCGCAGGTGCGACCGCACGTCGCTTATATAATAGTAGGCATGGTAAAGTGTAGGGAATCTTCGATCGTACACTGCATGGGCTTGTTTGTGAATGATGGATTATCAGGTGGTTTGCATGTGCCATATTCTTCGTTGGGTATGCGAACTGACTTCCCAAATTACCCCACTCCACCCTTGGGGGGATACTATGTAGAATGCTCAAGAGTAGCTAGTAATTGGGATCCCCCGTCTAAGACAGCCACCTGCGGGCCAGTTCTAATTAATAAACCCGTGTCTATTGGTCCGGCAGCCAGCTCAGCAAAATTATATAAAATCAACCCTATATAACCCTAACCCTAACCCTAATACTAAATAATTTATACAGGATATAATATCGCAACCTACGGTGTTGTTTTATACTATTTTGCTGAGCTGGCTGCCGGACCAATAGCCACTTCAGATTAACAACCTTAAGCTTAAGGTGGCTGCTTTACACACTGAGGCAGATTACTGTGTTTAAATGTAATTTGGGGCCAGGGTGGCTAGCTGGCTGTTTTAGAGAGGTGGCTGCCTAACACGGTGACCATCTTAGATATAATATAGCTGCATGTTCCACTGTATAGTGACATGATCTCTTGAATGAATGCTTGAGGTTCTTGCATGTCAGCAGCCTTAACTAGCTGTACACGACGTGGTCTTGCATTACTGGACCACTCCCTGGACGGGCACATTTCAATGGCTGGTCTAGCTATAGCTAGTGATAGGACAAATCTCACCGAGTCAAATCTCAATGCAAAGTCATAACACAACTCCAAGCCTACTTGCTAAAAAGTGACAAGTATAATGATGGTTTCATGGATAACAGTTAATAGTGTACTATGAGAGCGAAAGTATCCAGTTGCGCCTTTCATGCCTCGGGTATCTTCCTATGTGAGCTGTGTGTGCTATTCCCGATGCAGGAGGACGAATATACCTAATCCTCCAAGCAAGACATACTGCAGTGGAAGGAAAGGGAAGGAAGCAATGGAAGGAGGGTAAACGAATGGGAAAGAGGGAAGGGTGGAGTGAGGGAAGGAGGGAGAGGTGAGAAGGGAGGTGGGAGGGGGGAGAGTGGGGGAGGTGGGATGGAGGGAGAGATGGGAAGGGGGAGAGGGAAGGGGGAGAGAGGATAGCAGAGAAGGATGAAGTCATATTCAAAGGAAGGGCAGAGATGGTGGAGAGTAAAACAATGACTCACTTTTAACATGGGATAGTCATTCATCAATATTGTCACCATTCCAATGTAGGGTACAAACCTACAAAAGAAGATTAGAAAATGATGAAGAAGAGCTCACAGCAATACAGTGCAGAATAATGGACCTCAATACCTCATGAGCAATCATTTAGCACTGGGAAGAGCTATAACAATTAGTTTACATTGGTCATTGTCAATATCATCCAACATCCACCTCTGAACTTCATCCACCTCTTTAGCACAATAACTCTAATACTGAACGGCTAGGTCCCAGGACCCCAGCTTACATTGCTAAGCAAAATCAAAGTACAGGGAAGAGTCGATTGACACTTTGTGACAACCATTCTGCACAATGTTTCAAATTGTAAGTTGTTTTGACAACCAAGGTCATTTTCAATTACAGAGAGGTCGTTTCAGCATTAAACATCTCCCTGGCAGTTAGACTGTGTGGCTGTAACTGAGGAAGACCCTCAAGGTTGAAACATCATACCACTTCAATAATTGTTCCCATCACTACACTCATCACTACTTGTGTGGCAGGTCCAATGCAGATAAGTAATCCTATGAGATTAGCTCACCGAGAAATAGAGGTTGGATGCGAGACTACCACTCATCCTTCCGCTCCCCTTCACCCTCCCACTCCCCCTCACCTCACCTTCACACCTCCCACTTACTCTCACACCTCCCATTCAGTCTCAAACCTCCCACTCACCCTCACACCTCCAACTCACCCTCACACCTCCAACTCACCCTCACCCTCCCACCCCCACTCACCCTCACACCTACTCACCCTCACACCTCACACTCACACTCACACCTCCCACTCACTCACCCTCACACCTCACACTGACACCTACTCACCCTCACATCTCACACTCACACCTACTCACCCTCACACTTCCCACTCACCCTCCCACTCACCCTCACACCTACTCACCCTCACACCTCATCCTCACACCTCCCACTCACCTTCTTGCTCGACCAACCACTTCCTCCCTCTGGACCCAGAGCTGCCCAGGTGAGTACAGACCTCGGTCGTCCACATAGTTGTTGTCACCTTTGGTTAACAGCTTAACATCATCTGTAGCGCTGGTGTGTGTGTGTGTGTGTGTGTACACATTCACGAGGAAGGTCCAATATCATAAGAATTATTCTGCTGCTTTTTAGCACGACACTCTTGCAGAACCTCTGAACAGTTGGTGCACACACATCTAAGAAGAGCTGGGGTGTATGCAAGGACTGTGTGAGCTCCACTTCTACCTCATGTAGTTGTGTATGAGTGTGTGTGTGTGTGTGTGTGTGTGTGTGTGTGTGTGTGTGTGTGTGTGTGTGTGTGTGTGTGTGTGTGTGTGTGTGCGTGTGCGTGATGTATGTGTGTGCATGTGGGTGTGGGTGTACGTGTACAGTACATATGTACATGTGAAGTGTCTTTCTAATATTCCTGTACCTCGCAGAGCTCTCATCTCTCAGAAAGACGTGGTCATGCATCTTCCAGCTGAAATAGGTTAGTATGTAGGCTAGGACACACACACACATGCACGCACACACACACACACACACACACACACTCACAACACACACACACACACACACACACACACACACACACACACACACACACACACACACACACACACACCACACATGCACTGGTGTGACTTGATGTCACGGTGCACAATGGGAATGTCCCATCCTTTCACCTTAAACACAAAAATCTCCCCCACTGTGATTGGGTCATCGCGGTAGTTGGTGAGGAAGAGCAGGTCACCACGATAAAAGGCTGGCTCCATGCTTCCACTGTAGGATGACAAAGTGAAGCACAATCATCAATCTTCACTACTGTCTGGACTCTCCCTTCTCTCTGCTTTCTCTCACTCTCTCTCTCTCTCTCTCACACACACACACACACACACACACACTTACCTGAGCACTACTACAAAGTCTATAGGGTATGCGGTACAATGTAGTGGAGTGTGGTGGAGTGGAGTTTGGTGAAGCGGAGTGTGGTGTGGTGTAGTGCAGTGTACATATGTAGACAGAAATAAGCATTTAATGATTAACAATATGCATATGTAAACCAAACTCAAGCCTTACTCAACAGTACAATTGCACATTGGAGTGAGCATCTTTGGTAAAGTAAAGGGTTCCCAGATTTGGTTTCACACAGCAAATGTGTCCCTTGCAGCATATACTCGACTTGTTAAGGCACCTGGAGGACCAACCTACCGGTATGAGCAAAGGACTGCCTCTAGAGAGAGCGACAACTAGTGTCAGGTACCACGTCCCATGCTCAGTAGTTGTCCTTATATAATGTTATGTAGCTGTGTCAACAGATAGGAAAGTGCCTTAGCCAGTAGCGGCTGGTATGCTAGTACAAAGTTGAGTCTGGTGATGGTGTCGGCATAGTGCTGCCATTGCAAGCGGATAGGGACAACATATCGCATGGGTGATATAGAATCACCACCCCCATGATTACCACAGCCTCATCCTATAGTCAATGCACATTAGAGTCCAGTTCAACACACGGATAACAGGCAATGACTATGCCCTTAAGCTAATGCATATGTCCTTCATTCCTTCCAAGTACCACATGCATGCATGTCAAACTGTGTCATGAACAAGCTACCGTACTGATCGTTTGTTAAACGTATGCACATAGCTCTGGCAGGATAGAAATATGAGCCAAATAAAGGATATGCGCTTAACATATGTATGCATCAAAGGATGCCGTATTTCCTGGTGAAGTTCACTGGGGCACCAGATGCCCAGTGTTTGCAGGGGATGCCGTATTCCCCGGTGAAGTTCACTGGGGCACCAGATGCCCAATGTTTGCAGGGGATGCAATGTTTCCTGGTGAAGTTCACTGGGGCACCAGATGCCCAGTGTTTGCAGGGGATGCCGTATTCCCCGGTGAAGTTCACTGGGGCACCAGATGCCCAATGTTTGCAGGGGATGCAATGTTTCCTGGTGAAGTTCACTGGGGCACCAGATGCCCAGTGTTTGCAGGGGATGCCATATTCCCCGGTGAAGTTCACTGGGGCACCAGATGCCCAATGTTTGCAGGGGATGCAATGTTTCCTGGTGAAGTTCACTGGGGCACCAGATGCCCAATATTTTCAGGGGATGCGTATTCCCCAATGAAGTTCAATGGGGCATGAGATGCCCGATGTTTGCAGGGGATGCCGTATTCCACGGTAAAGTTAACTGGGGCACCAGATGCCCGGTGTTTTCAGGGGATGCCGTATTCCACTGTAAAGTTAACTGGGGCACCAGATGCCCAATGTTTTCAGGGGATGCTAGATTCCCTAGTTACTCTTGCTACGCCTCTTCGTAATCCTACCACTTTTCGTGACTTTTTGTCCAGAATTGAAGGAGTATATTCTGGACAACGAAAATGTGCATTACATTTTATAGTGACATAATCTTGCCAAAATTCAGAAATTGATATAGTGTCTCTACAGGGTTTGTAGTATAATGTAGTGTAGTGTGTTGTAGAGTGGAGTAGTGTGCGGTGTAGTTAGGCGTAGTGTGGTGTAGAGTAGTGTGATGTAGTAGAGAGACTGTGGAGTAGTGTATTGTAGTGCGGTGTGGTGTAGTGGAGTGCAGTGTGGTGGAGTGCAGTGTGGTGGAGTGCAGTGGCGTCATGTATGTGCAATGTGGTGGAGAGGGGTGGAGAGTGTATAGTGTGCTGCAGCTGGCTGGAGAAGAGTAGTGTTGTAGTGTAGTGTACATGCATGTGATGTGTCATGGCATAGAGTAGACTGGTGTATGTAGTCCACATGGAGGGTGAGGAATTTAAATTTGACATAGATTTGATCATCTGCATGACATCAGTAGTTATAATTAAACATAACACACAATCAGTCATTCAACACTTGCAGGTATACACTGGAGTGAACATGCATTTCCAAGCAGATAAAAATGGAATCTGCACGATATGAAATTGAACTGAAATTTAAATGTGATTGCAATCATGTTGTTGAGCACTCATCTAGCTAGCATGAGAAGAGAAGGTTAACTTATATGCGATGTGTGTATGTACTTTAAATGCTATTAGTGTGAAGTAGAAATTAACTATATGTTATGAAATTCAAAGAATTAATGTCAGTGCATTGCAATGACCATGATTGTACATAATCAGTATTCAGTTTTTGTGTGGCAGGTCTATCTTCCGTACGAAGCCACAACGCAGCAGCCAACCAAGAAGAAGGCCAAACTCTTTCACATTCTTCTTCACATTAGTCACTTCCATTGAACTAATCTGATTCAATTCAAGGCCTTTTGTCTCAGCAAGAAAGAGCACAACAAAAATGGATGACATGAGACTGCACACTGCCAGTACCAGGAAAGGAATAGCCTGTCCAACTGCAGTACTGATAACTGGGAAGATGGAAAGCACTGCAATCATGCACGCCAAGTTAAAAGCTGCACTGATTCCCATTCCCAATTCACGTATTTTACCTGGGAATAATTCGCCTCCAATTATCCATGGTATAGGTCCCCATGAGAGAGAGTAAGCTACAAAGAAGAGGCACACGCTGGCAATGGGAAGGGGACTAAGCTGGTCTGCAAGAGGAGATGGCTTCAGAGGCACAGAGACACAGTTCTGAATGGAAGATGAGTTGGTAAATTCCATTGTGGAGTTTCCAGCAGCAGATGAAAGGAAGCCAAAGGTATCGCCAAAGTACACACCCATACCAATGTTGGCTACCATTAATGCCAGACCTCCAAAGAACACTGGAATGCGTCTCCCAAATCGGTCGACCACAAAGAGAGAAAGAAAACTCGCAATGATTTGAACAACACCAATAGTTAGGAATGCAAGTAAACCAGAAGTAACACTGCCCCTATCAAGACCTGCTGCATGAAAAATTGGACCAGCAAAACACATGAGGGTACACACCCCACAAAACTGTCTAAAAAACATAGTGAAAGAAACAAGCACAATTCTCAGAGCATTTGATTTGAAAGAGGACTTTGAATTCCTTTCAGATGCATTATTGCCACTTAAAGTCTGGTCCCTGTAGCACATTGCAGACATCCATCTCCATCCACGTTTAATATTCTTCAGCGGGTTACGAGATAGTCTTGGCGATTCCCGAATGGTGCAAGTCAGAACGAGCTCCACAACGGAAACACCAGTGCAAAGAAATGCAAGTTGCCAGTAGAAGAGGTATGTACCGAACAGGTATGAGAACAGCGCTCCAAAACAAATGGACATTTGAAAGAGTGCTCCCAACTTTCCGCGAATAGAAGGAGGAGATACCTCTCCAATGTAGATCTGCAGAAAATGTAACACAAGCATACCTTGTAATTGCTACATTTTATATACACTGCATGTGTAGATATGAGAAGGCTGACTACTCATGCAAAATGTGTATGTATAATAGTGACCAAAACTGGTATACAGCTGCTATGTAATATATATAGTACGGTAGGGAGGTCCATAGCCAATATATACGACCGAGGTGCTTACATATTTACCGAGGCAAGAAGGCGCCTATATTGTATGGTGAGTGCGCAACAGAAACGAACCTTCCACAGCAATATCGAGATAACACCTCTCCCGAGACGACGCCATAAGTGCCTGCCTTACGTCACTGCAACAGCAACGGTTCCATTTGCATTCAGGAGACACCTTCGTGACGTCACAACGGGCTATGGACTGACCAATGAGAATACTGCGCGCCTTTTGCAGCACATTGACCAATGAGATGACAGGGAACATAGTTCAAAATAATGCACAGTCAGCAGTTTTGGTTGTGGCCGTGGTAGGGTGCTGCATGGAGGGTTTGGAAAACGCTTCTTTTTCGGAGGAAGACCATATTCGATGCAGAACCAGAAGTAGAAGGGAAATTGGGAGCTTTCGATGACGTCCAGCTGGACTTCATTCTTCGTCACCTGAAGAAGTCGCTCAACGGACCGCATCTGTGCATATTCCATGCCATTGTTTCGTACAACAGAGAGAGCCGGACACAGTGCTCGGTCCCTAGAAGATGTCCCTTTACGTCCAATATCATGATATTGGACCTGTGAAGAGGTCCATATCACATATATGGGACCACCTGCCAATACTTAAGTTCCTATGGTTGCGCAATCACCATACTATATACTATTATAATATGCAGCAGCATGTATGCAGCTCCTATGTCTTTATTTAAAATTGCAATTAGCAATTAATCCCCAATAAATTCTTCTGGCCATACAGCATAGGACCAGTTGTAATTAGTGATACCACAAAGAGGATGTCAATGTTCTAGGGCGGATCGAGAAACTTTTATGACAGGTTTCCAACACAATGTCATAAAGGTATAGCTATAAGGAAGCATACAGAACTTTTTGGGTTGGTTGTCCCTACCGGATATATGCAATCAGTTATCGGTTATCAATTTACAACCTGGTGACGTCATTATGGCGGCTTCAAGTTTAGCTGAAGCTGCGGCGTTTAGAACGAGGAAGACTGGAACAAAGCGTATTCGGACGATTTAAGGCTAAGAATGGTGGGGACGTTTCTGTACCAAGAGGAAAGTGCCTCCACAATAAGTGAACAGACAGCGCGGGGGCTGAACAGACTTGTACCGATTGCGTGCAACGATTTTCTGTAACCTGTGTTCCAGATCGCTGAGAAAACTGTTGAATCACGACCAGTCGGTGATTCAGGTCGCCCGCCTTCGCCACATACCCTGAATCGCCTGTACACCGTCCGCCAATAGAATTGGGTATACTAAAAGTCACACAAAAATGACGTCACCAGGTTGATAGTTGATAACCAATAACCGATTGCAACCATCCGGTCGGGACAACCAACCCAAAAAGTACTGTAGACATTTTAAGACTGATACATGCAAATACTAGCCAGAGGTGATCTGACCAGTTTCTGGAAACCATGGAAACACCCCTGGATCCGCCCTTGATGTTTAATTGAGTGGAGCTAAGGATGCACTTCCATGTCTTCAAGAAAGACTGGCCCTTCTCCAAGGGGTGTGAAGAGTTGCACACTCACTGGACAGGGATTTATCACATTCATACCATATATTTTAGGCCTTACAGATTCTGAACGAGGTGTTGAAATTGAAATTGAAGTTGAAAAGGATATATAATTATGTGGTATAAGTTACAATTCAATGGCATTGCTTCGAGAATAAAAACATGGTTGTTCATATAATTCAAGTGAAGCCTTCACTTCAGAATCTAGTAATGCAAAGGTGATCATGATATCTGATAGACTGCATGACTGATGACTCTGCAATGGCTTATACTGTAAGCAGCTTAAATGTATACCCACCTCAAAGAAAGTCATAAGAATATCATCTTTGAATTATATACTGACTTAATTAATGACTTTAACTCAATGGCATTGTGTTATTTCAACAAGACGCCAAGATTCATGGGAAGCCTTACAGCTGTCAAGAACCTACAGGGAACGGACATTTAACTAGCTATAGCTGACTAGGTTCTTTCCCTGTTGTTTTAGTATAGCCCTGCTTTACCACTTCATTCTTCAAAGCTAGTTGTCATTCATTGTTTGTTAGGCCTACAGAGGGGATATTTCCACAGTGGGAATTGTTACTGACCATACAGACATAACAAAGGCCATCAACATAATTATGGTTAGCAATTATACAATGGTATAATACAGGGGATTCTTGGAATGAAACCCAATTGAAAGCATGGCCAATCAAACATGCTGGACCTTTGTATGCACTTTACACAATATATGAATGCAACAAGTAAGCAGCTGAATCCACATGTGCATTTACTGAATGAACAATTAAAGCTGGCATCAGCATAGCTATATCGAAGTGATGGTCTCTCATGCAGCTGGCTCAGGCATGGCATGAGCTTGAAGTTGGGTATATATTATAATTATAGTACTCCAAATACCATGGCCTGTTTCAATAACAACAGGAATTGGTTTGAACCTTGTCATGCAGGCAGGCATTGCTACTGATATTATAAGCAAAGAGGTTGCATCACACGTAGCGCCAACAGCTGTACAGGTAACATGCTATGTACATTTAGTATAGCCCAAACTTTGGGTCACTTGCAATGTTAAAAATTCAGTGTGACAATCACACCCATTAGCGCTCACACCAAGGGTGTGATCGATCACATCGTTTGTTTGGTGTGATGGTCACACTGAATCCGCCTTTATCGCTATATTGCTAAATTGTGCACTGCCATTTTCTTGTACAAATGTACAATGTATGAATGTATACTTACAGAAATGTGATAAGATTCATGGACTAAATCTTAGTATAGGATTTTACACACTCACTCCAACACACAATGTGTACATTCACGTACAGCATACATACTTATATGTCACAAAAATGCATGATCAATCTGCATGCATCACACACACATGCATGCACGCACGCACTCACTCACGCACGCACGCACACACGCACGCACGCATGCACACATGCACACACAAGCATAGGCAGTGTTAACTTTGCTAAACTGTAAACTGAATGCACAGTTGAGTGCTTCGAACCTAGTTGAACGTTGAAGAAATAACTCAGTTTGTTGTTTAGGAAACATATTACGTGAGGTTCAACAGATTTGTTTGCCAGTGCATGTGAGCACATTTTCTCTTTCAAGTTGCTGAATAGATGTTTCCACACTCGGAACAACAGGTCCACATCGCATGTACACAATTCTTATACAGTTTGTATGTCATTGTGTTAAGTTTAGGAGTGGTGCAGTCACACGCACCATGTAACATGGTGTGACAGTCACACTGGAATCTGGTGTGCTCCCTGTAGTCATCAATTCACTTCAATTAGTAGTGTAATCCTCACTCCACGTTTCTAACAGTGTGCAGTGGTTTCTTGAAGATTTGAAGCCGCACAGTTACTTACTTGTACTAATTTCATAATGCATCCAAATAACCACTAAAGCCATGCATAATGCACTGCTAATGCACACACGTGCACATAACAGGTATTGCAGGTCACATTAGGGCAAGGTTGCATGCGTTGAAGCTACTTTCCAAATCAGTTTTCAGTGCTCTAACCCATGCATGCACTTGTGCTGCATATTCCACTCCATAATTATGACGCTTATATTAGACATAAATATTACATTTAATTAAGGTAAGTAGCTAAGTCTCTTACAGAATTGGTATGGGCGAAGATAGAATCTATCTATATACAACTGGTAATTTTATATGGCCTATAAATGCAAGAGATTTGTGCTCTGTTTGTTAATACAGTCACGGATATACAGAAAATAATGCACCGCAATGTGCAAACCATCTTTTAAGATAATCTCAATCAATAATTATGAATGACATCGGGAACACATAATTAAGAGACGAGTGTGAATTATGCAATGTCTAACGCATAAGCATATAGCTAGACAGAAGCACAGGCAATGGCACAGCATGTCCTTACCGGTGCGACTCCTGCAGCCCATCCTGCGCCCACTCCTGTGAGGAGGCGACCGAGAAACAGCAAGGCCTGAAACCACACTGGAGACCACGCACCTCCGTGGTAGGTGAAGTAGGAGACGGCCACCATCAGCCAACCAGATAGGAACAGCGAGGACATGACAACCAGGCCCGTCACAAAACCCGTCAACTTCACCACGGGCGAGCTGAGTATGCTCCCGAAGAATGCTCCGGCGGGGGCAATGG